>BPLR01004479.1:0-58211 GCA_021605095.1 Caerostris extrusa | reverse complement strand
GCTTACGTATTGCTTTGAGGCGGTCATTGTCTTCTTGGAGGTTTTTAAAAAGTCATTACCGTGAATTTATGTGTTGTACTTGAGAAAACTTGAAACTTCCATCTGACACAACTACGATTGAAGAAAGAAGTAACACAATAAATAATTCATATTTCGCCAAGATGGATGTATTTCTTTTAATAAATGTATCCTGCTGATAAAATCGTGTGCAGTTTGTGAAATTATGCCCTTGGAAACTAGCTACATTATATATATATATATGTATATGCATACAGAAAACCATTAAATCTCTTTTCAAAATTTGAATAGAGAAAACAAATGTCATTTCAGTTCCTATAATAAGCCCTATTTTTTCCTTTCGATTTTATATCCTTTTTTAACGGAAATTTGAAAATGAAATTTTTTTATATATATCCTTTACCAATGTTTTCCATTGTGTTTGTAATAACTTATCCGGATAAAATAAGTTATTGTTTCTGAATTCGTAACTGAATGAAAGATGAAAACTTATTTTTATTCAGATTTGTTTTTAAATAAACAAATGCCGGTGAAAATATTTTTTCCTATTTGTGTTTCTCGAAAATAATTTCTTGTTCCGTGCAGAACGGCGAAATAATATATATATTTTAAAAATAAGTTTTTATTTCAATATCATATCGTTGTTTTCGACAAATCTTTTACGTCCTAATACAATAAACATGTGGGGATATGAAATTTCATCCGATATATATTTTAATGCAATGGATAAAAAATAGAAGATATCTCAGTATCTTTCAGTTCTGTGAAATTTGGAATGTTTTTACAGTTCGAGATTTACCTGATAAAAATATCAACGTCTTTCCAATTCTTTGTGTGCCATGTTTATTTATTATTACTATTTATTTTTTTCTGCAATTCCTTTGAAATGCATGAATAATTTCCCTTTTTCTTTTCTTATTCAGAGACAACTGGAATCTGAATTGATATTATTTTTGTTATGATAATATTTTTTTTTTCAATTGAATTTTTTAAAAAAGATCCTGTTCTTATTTATTATTATTTTTTTAAATGTTGTTATACAGGGATTACTTAAATAGTTTGTGAAAATGGAGTTGGTTAACAACAGAAAAGTTGTATTGATGCAAAATTAAAATTAAACTAATGCAATTTGGATAATGTTATTAAGTGATGTAAAATTAGAAATCTATTTCTGTCATTAATGTAGCATCTTATTGTTATCATTTTGAAATTAGGTAATTATTGAGTTACGATGGTGTAGTTGCTTTTTCGATGTGTAAATTTTTTTCGTTTTTTGTTTATTTAATTATTAGTTTTGTCTTAATAGTTTAACATATTATTTTCTTCAGTGTTTAATATTAAAAGTATACATTAGCATAGTAAGTTGGAAAGACGTTTATATTTTTATCAAGGTAAATAAATTCGAACTGTAAAAACATTCCAAACTTCCAGAGTACTGAAGATACTGAAATATTTTCCATTTTTATCCATTGCATTAAAAATATATATCGGATGAAATTTCATATCCTCACATTTCTAACATTAGGAAGTAAAAGATTTAATCGAAAACAGCGATTTGATATTGAAATAAACTTACTTATAAAAATATCTATGTTATTTCGCTTTTCTGCACATAACAGAGAAATTATTTTCGAAAAACTCCACATAGGAAAAATATCTTTCACCTGACATTTGTTTATTTAAAAACAAATAAATAAACACGAGTTACATATTAATTAGTACAATGCCATTGTTATAAATATGGATAGTATTTAATTGTTATTTTTTGTGGATGTAGCATTATAGGAATGATAGTGTTTTTAATGATGTGTGGATTTGATATTGTTCAGATAGTAAGATCAGTGACGTCAAAAAAAAAAAAAAAAAAAAAATCGTGGGAAGAGAGTAAGTAAAATAGAAGTTATTATTTAAAACCAGATGTTTCTCCTTATATCCTCCTTTCATTTCCCAAATTTTTATTTAAAAACAAACATTCGTTTGGCGTATGATTTTAATTAATGTGTGCTTTGAAATTTACTTAACATAGAGGTTGTGCACAAAGTCTTGCCCTGATTATGACAATTTATTGTGCGAAAACCATTATAATTAGAACTTCTATTTGTTTGGACATATTGAAGGTACTATTTTAAAGTCTTTAATGAGACTACGTATTTCAGTAGATTTCAACATGAGGGCCTTAGGACAATGATTGTCAAAGCAGTTCTCACCAAGTGTTTTTTTAACATGTCGACTGCATCACAGTGTCTTTTATTCTAGCTATTAGTTTATCAGTGTCAGCAACTGGTGAGACAAACATTCTGTCCTTGATAAGCTCCCCTTTAAAAGAAAACATCGAGAAAAATAATAACAGGAGGTCATGTTGTTGACTCATTCCTTCCAATCCACCGACCATTGAAATCTCTCATCTAGGAACTCAAGAGCTGAGGGAGGGGGTGCTGCATCAGACTTATTAATATTCCATTCTTCTAACTGAGCAGCAATGAACAGTTTCAATAAGTCTAGATCAGGGGTCTCCAAACTACGGCCCGCCAGTGTCATCAATCCGGCCCGCGACAGTGAATAGCTGATTGTTGCTGTAACACAGAATGATAACTCGGTTTTATTGACTTGCTAGTTAAAGCTAAATGACAAGCATAATACGCAGAAAATTTAACTTAAGCATATCAACTAACAAACAATTGACATGAATCTCACTAACATTATAAACTAGTGAACATCCCGCTGTTACCCTCGGTAGTTATGCCAGGGAAAAGAGTATCGCATATGTACGTATATTGATGTTTGGAATGCATATATCCTGAATCAAACATATGATTTTTATTCTGAAAATCCCTCAGGAAAGGGAAAAGCTAAATTAACACGAATGAAATCGCAGCGTATCCACTTGCAAAAATACTGAGATTTATGTAATTGTGATTTTTTCACTGACAGTAGTTTATAGTTAGCAAGCGTATGCTCGCTCAGAGCACATACTCGGCGACTGGTCTAGAAATTATAGATGATGGCAGAAAAATTAAAACGATTTTGGCCCTTGGTACTTATTGGAGTAAACAGTATGGCCCTAAGGCTGGAAAGTTTGGAGACCCCTGGTCTAGATAAACGTTGGCGGTGATGCTTATTTTTTCCGTGAAGAAATACCCAATAGCCTTGTTATGAAGCCATACCAAACGTTAACTTTAGCGTCTACATGTCTCTCGCTACGTGTGCAGAAACATGTGGATTCCCTAATCCCCAGATACGGGCATTATATTTATTTACATTTCCGCAGACATGAAAGGTTGATTCATAAGAAATATAAATGCGATTTCAGTCATCGTTTAATCTGTCAATTCTGTTCAGATCCCCTGAGAAAAAAAAAAGAAGAAAAAGGATAAAAGTGACCTATCCAATGATTCCAAAATTACAAACAAGGATTATTTTATAATAAATTTTTGTATTCAGGTCAAGAGTTTGGACTCATCTTATACGTGTAGCTAAGATCAACAATATGACAATCTGAAGTCATATATTCCTTCGTTCCAATTTCCCGTGGCAAAATGTGGATGCAGTGTAATTAGCTCTTGTGGATAACACTGGAGAACCCTGAATTTGCTAAATCGTTGCCATTGTAAGGATGGATGAATGGTGTCAGATAAAGGGACTGACGTTTGAAAACAAGAGTGTAAATGAGTTTGTTTACATAAAGGGTTCCCCTAAAAATGAGGTTCTTAATACGATATGATGACTGGACGGCGACTCTTTATTGTGAAAGAACATCCAAATAATTTTTCGTACTGTTGTAATTAATCGTGTTGACAGTACAATTAACTTGAGAAATTACAGTGATATGATTTTCTACCCACATCTAGGGTATTTTTTTCTTCCCATAATCTCAGAATGAATTAAATGTTTTTCCTTTTTATCTATAGTAATAAAAAAAAAAAAAAAAAAAAAAAAACTACTTTTGTACAATTCCAACGGATTCCGTGTCGACAGCATTATCTGATTTTATACGCTAGAAAAAGCACGCGTTGCTTTTACACCGATTACGAGCAGATAAAACGCACGTCGACAGCTGGCCTGCACACACACTCAACCGCACCAAAAACCGACACATTTTTCCGTATTAGCACCAGGCACTTAGCACCGCCAAAAGATCCGAACAGACACACTGTGACAGACGGCAACAGAATGTTGGCCAGGAAATTCGAAACTTCCTCACAAAGTTAAGGTTAAGAGGGAGGAACAGTAAGAAGAGAGAGACAAAAAAAAAGAGTCGAAACAAAACAACAAGAATATATGAGGTCACAGTTGTATACTAGTAAATGATAACAAGGATAGAAATAGAAACAGAAATAAAAAAGAAAATCTCCCTCGAGGGTCGGAGGGGGATTCTTTCCCTCTCCACCACGCAATGTCACTCCATGCTAGTCGATATGGTTAAAATGGATTATGCTGCAAGTTTGGCGCCGGAGAAAGAATCAATTCCTTAACACTTGTCTGGATTAATTTACTGGAATTTCTAAGCGTTACGTATCGCATTTGCGTGCCCTCAGGGGCTTGCTGCCCTTGCGTGGCTTCCCGTGCGTTATCAAGATTTGAAGACTTTAAAGTCTGGTTGTGAAAGGGCTGTCGAGCAATACTATCTGTATAGAATTTGCATTTCTAAAGTGGTGGCTGCGAGGCATGGGGTCCGAAAAGGTTTTTCAGGGGCTTCAGTTTCTGTTTTTCATTACTCAGCTAGGCGATGGACAATGAGGTAAGGGACGCTTGGTCTTGAACCGTTTCGCCGAATAAATTTATATCCACCCCTTTTGGTTTATTTAAAGCCATTTTTTTGTTTGAAAATTTCGCTAAGGTCGTATGCAAATCGCTTTAGGAGTGTGTCTTTTAAAATTTTGACTCTATTCAGCTAAAAGCTTCGAGAGAGTTAGTTACTCATGTGGCTATTCCTAAATCTTCCTCTTTGAAAATGTAAATTTTATGTACATAATGTTTTATATGAAATCCATTTTAAAGTCTTTAGGTTTTTTTAATATTTACTGCTTTTGTTTCCTAAGCAAAAGCCACAAATATTAAAATTTGTTAGCTCAAACATTTATAATAATGTGTCCAAGACTGTAAAGCTTGATATCTATAATTTATTTGCACTTAAAGCAATTTGCATACATATGAATAAGATATTTATATGTTAATAATTTTAAATTTTAAAAGTCTATTTGCATCTAAAATGCGATTTTAAAAAGAGATGCTAGGTCGTAAGTACTTGTTTTCCAAAAATATTAAAAATAATAATAATGATAATAATTTACACATCTACATTACTTTTAACAGGAATGTATAATCATATAGTTAAATTTCGATGAAGTCGTTATGCTTTCTTATGTATGTGCTATTATTTATATTTTCTTACCTATACGACAGCTAAATATTACTAACAGCTTAATTCAATAAAATTATAATAAAAATAATCTTCACTTTTAATCTCATTTATACTTGAATAAATATCTTATAATGATCCCAGAAATTTAAAACAAAATTTAATTGGTAAATTGATAAAAATATTTTTCTGAAATATTTTAAAAATCTATATATATTCGCTTCAATTACTTTTGGCGAGAAATTATATATCCATTATTTTATGAATACATTCAAATGGAACTTTAAGCCCTTTTTAAAAAATATTTATTACTATTTTTAATACTTTTTAATATTCATATTTACATTCATGGTAGCAAAGAAAAAAAAAAGAAAGGGGGAAAAAAAAAAAAACAGTGCCGATTTCACAAAAACGTTTAATTTAATTCCGTTAAAATATTAAGATTAAAAATTCCCTAAATTGCTTCCCTCCCCCCCTTTTTTTTTCGTTATTTAGTTTAGATAGCTATTGGTTTCTATTTTAATTTGATTGTAAAAATGAAACTTAATTATTCGAAAATTCATAGTTTGTGTGTATGAAGATGAGAAACAAGTAGAACAATTTTCAGCATATTTCGTGATTGGAGAGAAAATTTAAGTTAAAAAAATGATACAAAAACATAAATTCATTCGTATTTAATTTCAAGATCTCATAAAAATTAAATCAAATAACGATAACAAAAATCATTTTTTTTAGCCTGCTAATTTTTTAAAATTTAATTTATTTTTCTTAAACCGAAACACATTTTAATATTTATCGCAAGAGTCATCTGATTCGATTAATAATCCTTTTAGGAAGATTTCTTTGTTATCCTTGTAAAAATCGAATTACAGATACTCCAAAAAAAAAAAAAAAAAAAAAAAAAAAAAAAGGTGAAGAATAAAAATACGAGAGAAAAAGAAGAGCTGTAATGAATATTCCATAGCGCACATAACGAAAACATACTAATCAAATTGTATTTAATACGACGCATTTCAACAAAATGGCGACGAAGCCAGTTTTCTTTATCGTCTGCCTTTTTATTCTTTTTTTTTTTTACATTTAATTTTCTTTTATGTTCTTCTAGCATTACCATGAAAAGAAATCGTCTGTTTGTATCGAGTGACGCCCTGCCTTCTGTGGAAGCCAATCGAATTTGGTAGCGAGTAAAGCAATACCGAAAAGAATGAATTTGACACTGCTAATCCCTTCACTTCGTTTCCTTGCGTGATTAGTCTTTGTTTCTATAGTTTCAGTTGTAACGATTTTTTTTTTTTTTTACCTACGCTTATTTATTTATTCTTTTATTATATCTTCTGCTTAATGCAAAGGCTGCAGGTTATATAAACTGGAAGGTGTCGTAAAATATCTTTTCCTCCGCCAAATGCCTTCCGTAGTATTGTATGTTAATTAACTCCAGGCGAAATAAATTTAATAAAAACAATCAATAATCCAATTTCGTTTGGCGAAGTTTTTCCTGCTGCCGCATCAAAAAGCTTTGTTATTGCCAAATGTGCTTGTTTTAGCGCGCTAACATTCTCACTAAGTGATTGTGCAGTGCGGAATGCGCTGCTCATAAAATGGAATCATCTCGCTGCAGCGAATTTTTTTATTTACTTTTCTTGCAATTTGAGGGATTATTTTATAAGGAAATATTTTTGACTTCCGCAATTCTGAAAAGTATAAATAATTATTTATTGTAGCATTTATAGATGTATATTTTTTATTCGTTATACTACTTTACATCATTGCTTTTATAGTGTTCCCAAATCACATAAAAATATTTTTTTTATTCATATTTATTTCATTATATTTATTCATTATTAGGAATTTTATATTTCTTAGGATTTCTGTATATATTTTTTTTTATTTAATTAGGAAATATGCACTACAACAAAAAATATTGAAAATAGTAAAAATTTCATTTGCTCAAGTCCTTAATGATTTAAGATATTATTTTATACCAAAAAAATTTTATGTGTTATTCGAAAGTCTTGAAAGAAAGCGGAAGAAAATAAAACTGCGGAAAAAAGTTACTGACTGTAACTACACATATTATTACTATTATTATTTTTATATATATAAAAATCAAAAACTATTCAAGAAATTCATTCAAAAGTAAAATTTGTTTGAAAGTGACTTTAAAAATATTTTTAATGAGTTTATGGGTTAACAACGTCTATGTACCCACATCTATTGCTTATTTCAAGTGTGTTTTAAATTTTCAAATTCTAAAAAGGAGAATTAATTTTAATATAACAATTTTAAAATTAAAAATGCATTCTTAATACCTAATTTTATAAATATATATATAAAATATATATATAAATTGCTTTAATCAATTGCTTTTAATCAAAGCAAAATTTTTGTCTGTTGTTCTATTTCCATGTTATTATAAAATTTTGTCTATTTTGTCTCTTATTTTAGCATGCTATTCTAAAATTTTTCTTTCTTTTAATAATCAATTTTTCCAATTGGAACGCATTTTATATCTCAGGAAAGTTACAAGGAGAATTTTCTTATCATTAATCACATTTTTCAATAGAAAAAAAAAAAATAAATGAAATAAATAAATTTTAAAGGTTTGTGTCAATAAAGTGTAAAATTTATTATACAAAATATTTATTTCACGATAAATCAATTTTACTAAATAAAAATTTTTCTTTTTTTTTTTTTTTTTAGGTAAGTAAACCTTTTTGTTTGCTGATTAATGATGTTTCTAATCCATAACGAATAACAAAGCCAATGAGTAAGTATCGTTAAGTGTTTAAAAATTTTTAGGAAATAGAGCTTATAGTATATTACTCATAATATATCAAAGGTGAAAAAAAAAAAAAGTATGAATAATTTGGTTTTTGCAATTTAGGTTGATTGATTTTAGAAAATAAATCACTATTAAATAAAAATTGATTTTTAATTTATCGACAACAGATGAATGGATGGTGATTTGAAAAACAATTTTCTAATAATTATTTTAAAAGTAAAATAAAAAGAATATGTGAAAATGTAATTAAAAAATCTGTAATAAATGTAATAAAAAGGGAATTACAAAAATATAAAAATAAATTGATTCAAAGCTGGGATTTATTTTTTCTTTTTCGATGCTGAAATTATGTGAAGGAAATATGAATATTTATAATCATCAGTTTCTTCAAAATATAATTGCTTCATTTGTAAAAAATGACATATTCAAGACAATACTGTTTATTTTCAAAACGGCAAATTTGATTTAGCTTAATAAAGTCAAAGTAAATTCTTTTTTGCCGAGTCAAATCTTAATCTAAGATATCAAAATCACTGGAAACAAATATTTTATAAATCATCCTATAGAAATGAAAAGTAACCTTATTTCAAATTTTATTAAACTGTGTAAATTTACAGAACCGAGAAAGGTGTCTGATTCAAAATGTCACTGTTCAAAAATTTTCAACACTTCCATAAATGCATGATTTGCGCATGGTATTCGTTTCATTTTAAATAAATATCCAAAGCAAATGTTGATGGAACATTTTTCACTATTTTAAATTTCGTACAAACTATTTCGTGATGGAAGAAATACTTTTATCTCACCGTTATTTTAACTTCTTTCGCTCGCTCATTCATTTGTTCTCGGTTAAAAATTGAAGATAAATAAAACACGCTACAACTATCGCCACGTTTCTAACAATTGATGGAGACTTTTCTTTATCAGCGATTGAAAGTTATATATTTACATATATGTGTGTAGATATATAAAGAAATAATTTTATGTTTGAATATAATGTTAAAGATTTTTATGTTGTAATTTATACTATATGTAGTATTCTTTTAAAGTTAAATCTTTATATACAAGGTGATTATAATTAAAGTCCCACTTTCAAAATGCTGTAAAAATGAAACACTCGTCACAATGAGCTCAAATTTGAGTTGATGATACTTGAAGAAGGGGGAAACGGTACGGCATAAAAATAAAGTTTCAGAGTGTATTAAAAGATGGCGCTGTAAGCGGAATAAAAAAAAGTGAATTCGGCTGCCAATGATATTTTGAATCGAAATGACAACATATTTGGCATAAATTGCCCACTAAACTTACTTTTAGTGTTCAATAGGCTTGATTGTTTCGGTTTTTTTTTCCAAGTCATTCAACACTTATGACACTTAGTGGAAAGCCCATCCACCAGACAAGATCATACCCAATGGATGGGAAAATTGGTGGAACTTTTTTTGATGCCATACCGTTTACCCTTTATTCAATTATCTTCAGTTCAAATTTGAATGCATTGTGACGAGGGTTTCTTTTTACAGCATTTTGAACTGTAGTGCCAGGGAGTTAGTTTCAGGGACTGTAGTGCAAGTATTTATTTCGTAATACTCATAATGATTTTTTACTTGAACCTTTACCAAAGTTCGATAATTAGAAGTATCTTTCTTTTACTTTTTTTCTTTTGCTTATGAAGTCAGTTTATTAATAATTTTCATAAATATTCTTTTAAAAGGTAAAATTCAATATACATTGAAAATATAATTTAATATTTATGTACATAAAATATACATGGAATTATAATTTTTATGCTAAATCAATTCAAAAACTGGGTCTAGTATGTACATAAATGAAATTATGAGTTTACTTCATATAATTATTTGACTGAAAATATCAATTTTGTAGTCGTTCTAGAGCTGAATTATAAAAGCACTGAAATATTCTTGTTCTATCGTTCGTTTAATTTTGTACCTTTCCAAAGATTTAATATTTAAATGAATTTTTCCTTTTCTATTAATTTTTATATGTGAAATCTAATACTTGAATAATATTAAAATGCCTTTTATCTATAAACAATATGTTAAAATTTATTTAAATGTCCTTTTCACAATATCATTTTATTTTATCATGTTTAATAAAGATTTCTCCTAACCACCATTGAGGAATATTGATTAAAAGACCTATGTCGATATTATATATTTTTCAATTTTTTTTCTCGTTATTCTCTTGAAAAAATATAACAAAAATTGGTGCAAGGCTATAAAAAAACAGCAATATTCTGTGTGCTAATTAAATAATGAATTGTTTTATTAATTAGAAATCATGTTTTCACAGAAAAACATTGAAGAAAATGTATGTATTTACTATTCAGTTTTTTTTTTTCCCCCTTCCATTGTGAAAGAATATATTGTAAATATTTTATTAATTGCTTTGTTATTTTCCACGTATTCATTAAATAAATCCGAATGATGCGTTCAATAAATGAATCGTTCGGAAACGCGAGTGGGCGCGAACGCACCGCAGCAGCCAGAAATGGCTTGATTATACATTAATCAATAAATACTTAATGAGCAAATCCAACAGTGACTGTTCCATTACGAAATTAAATCCCGACATCAGAGACTCGGAGGCAGCTCTCGTATTCAACAAGTAGGGCCAAGGCAAATACCACCCGCTCGGAATGAATAGATTGAAGCGTGCTATCTAATCAGCAGAAATTCAAATCGATGAACGTAAATGGATGCTCGTGTAGATTGGATATCAAAATGAAAGATGCGTGCATTTATTGGTACGATTTGTTTTCGATGGTCTGATTCTTTTACCATGTGTTTCACGAATGACTTAAAGACCTAAAACATTTTTCACAAAGATATTTTTTTTTTTCTTGATTTTAATTCTATTAGGTAACGACTTTGATATGAAAACACTACTTTTGGTGTGAAAGCATCTATAAAAGCAGTATGCGTTGTCTGTTCAGGATGGGAGTTTATTCAGTATGAAAGTATAATTTCAAAACTATTTGAAAAACTAAATATATCATCGGGTAGAGGAAGATTAAAAGGTTCTCACGTGAGGGAGAGAGAGACCTGCGCGCGATATAGCGGGAAGAGGGAGTAAAATTCGACACCACGTGCTCATTTCCCGCTGTTATATCTCAAGATCAAGAAGTGTTACTGGAATGATCAAGGGATCATTGGAAAAATCTCTGAGATCTTATTCAATATAGGAATAAAAGTTATACATATGAAATCCAAAAAAAAATAAATAAATAAAAATCAGTTAAATCTTTAAAAATTTTATACTATCGGCTTAAGGCCGGGGTCGAAGTTTAGCGAGCGTGTCATTGATACTAGTACAAATGACGTCATTGACCAATGGATAAAAGTGATGTGAAGCATATTCTAACTGAAGAGCTTAAAGGAACGTGGATTTAAATAGGGCCAATGTTTTGGAGGATCGTTCTGTCTAAAAAAATATCTACACTATTCATTCATTTCTTTGTTTCCTTATTTCACCCTATACACTAGCCTTCTGGTCCGCAGCCATATATACACTAAGAGCCAAAAACATTATGACCACCCCTACATTTTGCAATGAACTCGCCTGGATGACGTGGAAGGCACGTGATCAGGTGGCATCGGTATTTAACTGGTATTAAGTGGTGGTATTAAGCCATGCCAAGGCGGTTGAAGCTGTGTTGCGCGCCAAAGGTGGGCCAACTCGTTATTGACAGGTGGTCATAATGTTTTGGCTCTTGAGTGTATATATATATATAAGGCTGCTCAGGGCATTGTTACCATTCACCTATTTAAAAATAACAGTGATTCTTTTGCAGCTTATGACAATTATGGTACTATTTGTTTGATGTAATTAAAATTTGATTCTCACTTTTTTTTTTTATTTTATGGCTTGTTAAATGGAAATAATATAAACAGAATGAAATATTACTTTTGAATTTTAAATATGTTTGATTTATTATTAAAAAACATCAATTCAAAATGGCGTTACCATTTGAAAATAATAATAATAAATAATCAATATATTAAGTAACATTTTTATAATTCTGTTTAAAAATTATTTTTTTTGGTTTTTATGGTCTAGATTATTGTTATAAATAGAATGAAATGAAGGCATTAAATGACAATAAAAAAAATTTGTTTTCTTCATTCGTTATGCATTAGAAACACTTTCAAATTATCAAAATAAATAGTTTTATGATTATCTCACTAAATATTTAGATAAATTATAAGAAAATAAAATATAACGATTTCTGCAAAAAATTTTTGCAACTTTTCAATATTTTGAGTATAATTTGCTGTAAAAAAAAAAAAAAAAAGAAAGAAAAAAAGATCTGATGTTGAAAATGCCAGATATTGTGACGTCTGTATAATTATAACTCATTAAATGCATCATGACAGTCCAATTTAGATATTTCCATTACAAAATTCCAAAATCAAAATCCGATACGAATTGGATTCACTCCCCTATCATAAATAATTCCGAGCCCACTTCAACTCAGTAAAAGTATTTCACTAATTAAAAATCATTTTCAATCCTTTGATGAAATCTGAAATAATCCAATTTGGGAAGAAGAAAAAAAAATGGGGTTTTAGAAAAGTTTTAAATAAAACTTTTTCCATGGTAGAAAATAAATTTTCGCTTTGGCCATTTTTTTTTTTTTTTTTCCCCTCCAGCTCTTAGAGCTAAGCCTGTTAGGGAACCGCGAGCAACAATCGGATTGTCCGGAGAGTCTTTGTCATGAAACTTTTTGAAAGGTATTTGCAAAGACAACTGCTGGGGAGCATTTTCCAAAACACGCTATTTCACTTTGAAGCCCCTGGAAGAAAAAGAAAATGCAGCTTGCTCTCTCGACAAAAAATAAATAAATAAATAGTAAACACAGCCAGCAACTTTAGTAGCTTAAAAACAGTTGCTTTTTTTATACTTATTTTTTTTTGTCTTTCATCTCTATTTTCTTTGTGTTATATTCTGACCCATCTCTTCTTGTGTCGCGATGCAATATATATATATATATATATATTATTTACAATGCTCATAGCTGTTGGCAATGAAAAATGTTTTTATTTGATGAATATATAAACAATTATTATTTTTTTAAAAATCCTCAGTATATGCAAATGGTTCTCAAAGGGTGCGTCCTGGAAGTTTTCTGAGTGCGCCCTGTGATATTCCAGAGAAATACGTGTTCAGATATAAAAATAAATATTGTAACTCTTTTTCTTGTAGGGCCTGAGTGGCTAGCGCTCTGGCGCTCGGTAGCACAGGTTTCGGGTTCGAGTTCTGTGGGGTAATGGATGTGGGGGTAGTGGTACTTCGCTTCCGTAGCTTATCTTCAAGCTACGCGCACGTCCTGGGTAGTGCTAAGTGAGACACGTCGGTGCAGCGCTTGCCTTAAGGCATCAAAGACAATTGTCTAAGTGAAAAAAATATTATTATTGTTCAAAAAAAAAAAAATTCAGTATATACTGAAAGGGTGCGGCCTGTGATTATATGCCCGTGTGGATGTGCCCGTGTTCAGATATAAATATTGTAATTCTTTTTTCTTGTAGGTTCTCCAGTTAAAAGATAGCTTTCATTACAAATAGCTAACCTTTCTGGTTACTTTTTTTTCCACTTTCTTTCTTCACATAAAAAGTCACCAACAATTGATTGTAATTTGTAAATGCTTCCATTAGTAAATAGCACTTACGTGAATGAATCACTTCCAATAATAGGTGAACATTTAATAAGTTTAGAAGAAAAGTCGAGCTCTTATTTTCCATCATTTAACACTGGATTGAATTAGACACTTCTTCATGGAAACTTCAAGTAATTTTAGTTTAACAATAACAGGAAAAAGAAGAAGAATAGGGATGGATGATTAAACATAAGGAATTGTGTCCTAAACATTTTGGATTTCTGTAAAAGAAGAATTTGTATCAATATCTAAAAACTTAGAACATTTTGTTACACTCTTTCAATGACATATTTATGTGAATTAGGATTTTCTTTCCGCACCGCTCTGTAATCTTCAATGTATCGACGAGGAAATGAGAGTTTGTCTTTCAAATAGATGCCCAAATATTGATTCACATAAATACAAGAATGAATAAACTTAAATAAAATTTGTGATAATAATGAAAAAATAAATAATGTGAAAAATAGGCTTCAGCATTAATATTAAGAGTAAAGCATTATTTTTCGTGTAATAATTGGCCTAACTGTTACAACACATTTCTCAGACATTTGTATAGAGTGTTCCTACAATTATTTGTAGATTTTAAATGCGCACCGACTTCAAAAAGTTTTTAAAACCCTTGGTATATACACAGAATGCTTTTACGAATGTTTTGAATTAAAAATGATTAATGTAATTCTATTCTTGAATAACGATTTAGAATACCTTAATTAGAACGAATTATAGATCTTATTGGACTAAATGTTTCATTCGGAAAACACCAACCAATCTGTTTTTTATTAATTTAAATTATTATCTATTCTAATTTTTTTTTTTTTTTTTTTTTTTTTGTTCAAACGTACATGTTTTTTAATAATTTCAACTTTTTTTCTAGAATTTCAAATAAACTAAATAATGTTTTAACTATACATGGTGTTAACTTATGTATTAACGTTAAAAATATTAAATTAAGTTGTATATTAATTTTGTTAAAATATTAAATTAAGTTTTACATTGAGTTTGTTAAAAATATTAAATTAAGTTATATATTAATGTTGTTACAAATATTATTTGTAGGCTGTGATAGTTTATTAAGTCATAAGTAATTTGAAAATAATTGGTTTCTGTAAAAAATAAGTAAAACTTTGAGCAAGCAGTTTGACTTCAGAATGATTTCTGAAAAATTGTCTCAATTTTTCGGGGAAAAAATTGAAATAATGAGAATAAATAATTGAGATAATAATTAATAATAATTTTCCCCCTGTTAACGAATCTTAAAGTCTTCATTTTATTTCAACTGTAGTTTGCACTTTGCTGAGAAAATTATTTTTAAATCGAGTGTGTTGCCCCAGCGTTGGAGTAGCATTTTCAACAGTTTAAACAATTTACTGGAAGGTTTAGAATAGAAGCACTCAGACATAACAGTAGCTCCTTTTATTCTGAAAAAACATTTCAAACTAATGTCTTCCAGGTGTTTTGAACAAACTCGAATTAGATATTACTTGTACATCTTTAGAGCATATCGATGTAGCAAATAAAGAAATATTTTACACAATATCTATATTGTATTGATTTATAGCCATTTTTTTTTTTTCCTAGTATTTACGTATCACATGTTTTTTTTCTTTTTCATACTTGTGTAATTATTTTTGCTAAGTAAATGAATTAATTAATCGATGCTCAATTTTAAAATTCTTTCTTTCATTCTTATCTTAGCAACATCCATATATTTTTTTATTTCTACGCTTTTTCCCTATAAATAAATAATTTAGAACCAAAGTTAGAAAAACTTTTTTTACTACATTTCAAAACATAATTACTAGATAAAAATATTTAACATTTGGGACATTTTATTATTGATTTAAATAACGTCTTAAATTGTTTTCATTAACAATTTTATAAAACTGATTCAAATACAAATAGAAATTATTACAAAAAGTTAATACATTGTTTTTATGATTATAAATATTTCTTTTTTAATGTCATCTTTTAAATTCTATACAGAAAAGTTAACCTGATCTTTTAAATTTAAAAATAAATTAAATTATGCTTTTCAAATAAAAAATAAAAAATTAATTAAGATATTAAAAAAAAAGACAAAATTATTTAATATTTGCATTCATTTTATGTAAGCTTTAACCATTTCCTTAAAAATGATGTTTCCTATTGTTCTTATTTTATAATGCTATTCTTTTGATGAACATAAAGCTCGATTAAAAACTTAATTTATTTCAGTCTGTTTACCAAATTTCAAATTTTCATCAATGTTCTAAGATAAGCTCAAGTTTTATTTTATAGTTATTTTTTTTCTATTTTCAATTTTGTTCGTATATTTGTGAATTAATTTCCGAATGAAAATTTATTTTATTGATCAACAACCAAGAATTTTAATTACTTTAATTCTCAAGCATTCTGTTTTGCTAAGTGGCTCAAGTTTTTATATTAATTCATTTTTTTTTTTTTTTCATAGACTTCATTTGCGCTAATTAAACTTGGGCCTTTTGAAATGGTTCCAAGAGTCTTTCTGGCAAGACACACATTTTTATATCCTTTTTAATTTACCTTTTATCAACGAGCAGTTTAATAATAGCTTTTTATTGAAAAGAAATTATTTAGAGACAGAATTCCGGAATAGAATCTTGTAAATCGAGGAAGTAATCCTTAATTAATGAGCAGGATTTTACCTTTTCAGGAACTTAAATTCTGGAGTTAGTTTTCCTTTTTGTTTGTTGATTCTACTTTTTAATTTCCTGTAGAGAAGACATTTACCTTTTGATTTTTATTCTCAAAAATTTGAAAATGAATGTTAACGAGATTGTTAAGCATTATCAATTCATAATTAAAACCCATAAATCTCTTGAATGCCTATTAAGTATTTTTTTTTTTTTTAAACATTTTTCTTATTATAACTTGTAAATGCTTTATTTAAATAAAATTAATCTGTGAAAAAATATTTGATTTTTAATGAAAATATTAGAGATTTTTACTATATATATGTATATATATATATATATATATATATATATATACATATTTTTTTTATTTCAAAACATTTGAAAATATAATATTCTGTTACAAAACAAATAGATTTTTTTTAAAAATGTTTTTGTAATTTTCAATTATTTTGAAAATAATTTTTTTCTACACTCAAAATTTATAAAAAGGAAATTTAAAAATGAAAGACTTTAAAAATTTTGTTTTGCAGTTTATTTTACATGAGTTAATTGTATGTTGTTATAGAATAAATCGGTTGTAAAATCCATCCAAAAAAATATAGCCATACGAATTTATTATTATTATTTTTTGTCCTTCTATAGGTTAGGAAATAAATCAATCACCCCCTATCTCCCTTAAGGTTGAATAAATCCCCAGTTTGATAAAAAATTATATAGCTCTCTTCCAATCCTTATTCTAACTCTATTCTGTTATTTCGTATTGTAATACATCGAATTGTGTGTTTCTCAAGTTTTTCCTTAAACTTCTAACTAATTAATCCAATTACTGGTAATTCTCCCCTTACTCACTGTTTAATTACCTCGACGATTTCTCGAGAGCAGCAAAAATTTGCAATTCAAATCTGAGCTGTGATCTGATTTTTAGATTCAGAGACTAAAACTCTTCAGTAAGTGAATCAGCCAGTGAACTTATTACATCATTCAACTCCACCCCCTCACCCCCACCCCTGAAATGTGGCGATGGAGGTGTGAGAGACTTGTAATGCAATAGAAAATGGATTCTGTACGCTTAATAGAATTCTTGCCGGCGTGGATTGTGCCTCGCGGTTCGATTGAGTGTGAGAGCGGCCGCTGTTTACTGTGAGTCATCCTCGGAAAATCAATTTTTCATATTTTCACACGATTGCTCTCTCCTCTTTCCCCTTTGCTTTCGGGAGGTAATGCGATGGTGATTAGGGTGGTGAAATATGCCGTTCTTTAAATATTACTCCACTATTAATTGAGTTTGCTTAATTATTCCGTGCATCTGTCATACGGAGCATAATTATTATTTACAACATGTCAACGTGTTTAATTTTTTTTTTTTTTTATTTTTAAAGAATTGGAGTCTGAATGACCGAGTGGCTGGCGCTCTGTACCACAGAGTTCGAGTCCTGATGGTGCCATGGATGTTTGTAGTGGTTCGGAATCCATTTTAAACAGTAGGTCCCGGTCTAACAGGATAATACAGCGTTGCAGGGGTAGTGTTACTCTGCGTCCGTAGCTTACCTTCAAGCTACACGCATCTCCTGGGTAGTGCTAAGTGAGTAACGTCGGTGCAGAGCTTGCCTTAAGACATCAAGACAACTGTCTAAGTGTTTGCCAGCTGTATTAGAGCAAAAAAAAAGTTTTAAAGAATTCTTAAAAACTTTTAACATATGATTACTTTTAGCTGAAATTAAAAACAATACCACCATAAAAAAATATGGATATTGTTTTAGGGAACGGGATGTTTCGTGTCCTGGGCCACTTTCAATTTTGGACATTTTCACTAAAATCTGTAATTTTTTTTTTTAATTTCTTTTACGAGTTTTTTAAAACATAATATGTATTTATATTTTTTATCTTTGAAAAAGTAGCCATGAATCAGTTTTGCACAGAAAGGAAAGCGAAGTTTTTAAACTGGTCTTTCATCAGATATTATCTTGAAAATGATAGTTGTTGTTAAAACATTATTGATGTTGTTGGTACATTATTTTAAATATCTGTCATTTCCTTTTACAATAAATAACTCATAAATGGCAACACATCTAATTTTTTTTTTAAACAATTGTACTATATTCTAATAAGAGTATTATCCTTTTGTCATATAACATAAACTGAGGAATTCCTTTAATTGTAATTTCTTATGGAAATTCAGTATCATTTTCTTAAAAAATGATATGTCTATTTGAAATTTGAAATTATTAATATATATAACATAAATGCTAATACTTTTGTTTAAAAAAACGGAAGATTTTTGGTTGTCATGTTTTATAGAGGAAACAAAGTAGGTTGTTCTAGCTTATAGCAATAATACTTACTTTAAGTATATATATATATATATATATATATATATATATATATATATATATATATATATATATATATATATATATTTAAACAGTCAAAATTGCTTTTTTATATTTTCATTTCCATGTTCTACTCGTTGTCATTTATATATATATATATATACATTTAAACAGTCAAAATTGCTTTTATATTTTCATTTCATTTAAAAATATTTTCTTATATATATATATATATATATATATATATATATATATATATATATATATATATAAATATTTTTAAATGTGAACATTTCCTTATAAAAAGAAATTTATAATACATTTTGTTCGATTTAGAAAAGTTATATGCAATGTTGTTTGACACGTGACGAAATCGTAGTTCTGGAAAAACATAAGAAATCGTTCATGAAAATATCTATATACAAAAAGGTT
The DNA here is from genome assembly GCA_021605095.1 of Caerostris extrusa. Taxonomy (NCBI): domain Eukaryota; kingdom Metazoa; phylum Arthropoda; class Arachnida; order Araneae; family Araneidae; genus Caerostris; species Caerostris extrusa. The sequence continues at coordinate 38,962 of BPLR01004479.1, read as the reverse complement.
AATGAACATGCAATTATTTTGTAATTTATCTAAAATAGTCAAAGCAAAACATAACGTTTGAAACGTTATTTAACCGTGCAAATGTAAGCGACTGTGATGCATTTGCAAAAACCTGAATAAAATGATTTAGAATATATTATGACTGATAAACGAAATGAAAAAGAGCAGTTTAAACAGAAAAAATTAAGAGAAAATTACAAATTAGCCCACTATTATACTTTTGTCTATATTTAAAAGTAGTCATCAATAATAGTGCTTCCTACGAAAAAAATTTTGATTATAACATAGTCTTAGCTCTGTGATAGTCTATTACAGAACAAGTTAATTTCTCATACGTCTTTAAAGCATAAGAAGACGTCTTTTAAGCTTTAAGTCTTTTTTTTTATCAAAAATAACTCATAAGTAAAACTTTTACGTGATCTGGTCATAAGATTTTAGCTCTAATAACTTGTTTACATTTTTTCAAAGCATAGTTTCAAAAATTTGAACTATCTATCCTTATATTTATGACAAATATTCAAAAGAAAAAAAGAAAAATCATTTCTTAAAATCTTGTCCATAATTTTTTTTTTTTTTTTTTTTACCTTGTTTCTTTGTGTGTGTGCGTGTATGTTTTGTTTTTGTAACTATTTTTTATATAGTATAAAAAATACTTAAGCTGTACTAATTTTATATATGTTATTAATATTTTGTTGTAGTTCGATAAACTATAAATAAAGAATAAAATAAATTTTATCACTATTTATTTAATTAATTACTATAAATTAGTAATAAAAATATATAGCAAGAATGAAACTCAAGAAATATAATTCAAAATTCTCGCCTCAACTCATATTTTTAAAGATAATAAAAATATTAATTGTAAAATATCAAAGATTATTCAGTGTATTAACTTCATATTTTGTAATGGAACTATAAATTAGACAAAAAAAAAAAAAAAAAAAATTGTCAATTCATGTTGCACATTTTTGTGATATATGATAAAAATAGAAATAAAAATATAATATCTTATAACTGAATGAAACACAAAATAAAATATTCAATTTTTAAGATAATGTACATTACAAAAAAAGAATTCACCCTGTAATAATTTTATGTAATTTATTCATACTTTGTTATAGTACGACAAATAAAAAAAAAAAAAATGATTAAAAGCATATTACTTATTTTATTTATGAATTAAAAAATAGTGTTACTGGAATGAAACTCACAACAATGAAATTTAAAAATCGATCTAGTTCTTTTTAAAAACATAACATACATCAGGATAAAAATATTTATAATGCAGTATGTTTTATATAATTTCTTCAAAGTACCCCCCCTAAATCGAAGGGGTCCCCTGTCCAGTGCCCCGTCATTAAGGCAGCTCTGTAATTAAGCACGCATTTCGTCACAGCAATTAAGACTGCTTTCCCATTAATCTGGTAATTTGTCAGAAACCAAACAAGCCCCTGTTTTCGTCGCCAACATCGCCTGCGATAAACTGAGCCAAATGGCAACCCCGCTGATTGACATGGAGCATCCCTATAATCATGTCACCTGTAGGAAAAATCCTCTCTCACTATTCCGCTTTCTTACCTGGTTTTTCCCTCCCCTCCATGAATATTTTTCTATATTATTCCCCTTCCTCCCTTCCATATAAGAAGCCCGTTCGAAGCATGTCAATAAGCTTTTTCTATTTCCCCCTCTTTGATAATTACCGGCCAGCGGTAAATTAACATCAGGGTTGTTTCTTTCTTTTTTTTTTATTATTAGTATTGAAGGTGCTGTTGGGTTATCAGCGCTTCTTTTCTATCAGCAACCCCTTCTTCCCTCTCGTGGTATGCTGCTCCAAGGAGTAGGGGGTAGGGCAGGGGTCGGAAAAAGAAGCGTCATGTTGCATCCTATATGAAACGTTTCACGCCATCACATCAGTTATTGATACAGTTGCATAACATTGACCATTTTTTTTATACCATTGAATCTATAAAAACCAAATATGTGTTTTATTTCACTTATTTTTTTTCTTTCTCCTTCAAATAATCATAATTTTCATTTAAGAGTTTTTTTTTTAATTATTATTATTGTTATTTTTAAATTGTGAAATAGAATTAATCATGTTAATTGCTAAACAACGTATAATATTTGAAATAAATGTGATAAATAAGATAAATAAAACATATTGCGTTTTCATTACCATTAATTTTAATTATTATCGAATAAAAAAGAAAAAAAAAAATTTATTTATAGAAAAAAATAAAAAAAATGGAAATTTTATTTACTTTTTTCTGCCTTAGGTACTTAACTACACACTGTGAAACTATTTAAAATAAGAAAAGTTTGTTGGTGAAACTGTGTTCTTAAAATACATATATAAGGAAAAAAAAAGTATTAATCTTTACTAAAGTGAGAGCGGACGAGCATTATGAAACTTGCCTTAAATGAAAACCCGATTCGCGGTTAGTAGCTAGCTATCGACGTGCCGTCAGTGACAGTTAAAAATCTGAAAATGTTTAGCTTTATGGCTTTATATACATAATAATTAAAAAATACTATCGAAATACATTAGTGTTTACTTCCTACCATTGAGAATGGCGGGAATATATTCCAAACTTTTCATCATAGTCTGTTTTGATTCTTGAAATTTTATTTATTTCCCCTGTTTAATTTACTTTTTTATTATTTTTGTAAGAAAAAAAAATTTATGTTCTGAATATAAACATTTATTTAGTTATCTTAACAGTTCATAAGTAATTAATTTATATTAATTAAAAAAAATAAAAGCAATTCATTCTTATAAAATTGTGTTTATTTATAAGTACTGAATCTAATACTGTTGCCACTGTTACAAATTTTTAAATGAATACAGCAAATTTGATCTTTATTTCAGTGTGCTCTTATATAAAAATAAAATCTTATATATATATTATATACCTTTACTTAAAATTAATTAACATATGCAACAAGTAAGTAACAAACTATGCTTGAAAATCTCCTTAGCTTAGATTTTATTTTATTCTATTATTATTTTGTTTATTTTTTATATTTCACTTGCTCCTTATAATTGACGCAGAAGCAAAATAAATATAGATTCTGTAAACTAATAAAAAACACAAACTATTAATTTATAAAATAAATAAAAAAAATATTAATTTTCATCAAAATTTATAATAATAAAATATCTTAATTGTTTGTGTGTGATTACTTATTCGAATAGTCGCAACTTCAGATTTTAACAGGTCATATTTCAAATTCAAATTAGAAAAATCAATTAAATAACATGAATTATTTCTAATCGAAGTGCAAATGTTTTTATGTTAATTCATTCGAATGTCACTTTCAACTAAAAAAAAAAAGAAAAATCTTGACCCATTATTTATAAAATATAAATTTTTTTTGAAAACAGTTCATATTTTACTGAACGTTAAAAAAAAAAAAATTTCCCCACCGATAAAATGTAATGGATACTCTCAAAGAAATTCAAGTAGCATTAGCTGTGCTGATAACAGAAAAACAGAGTTTAGAGCCTCAAACAAAAATGTTAACACGACCAGAGAGTTGGCACTTCCAAAAACATCATATTTGTGCTCAAAATTTACGAGACATGAGGTACGGATCTTGCGACTGATTCTGGATAGGCAGCAGATAAGAAAGGCGCTGTGTATACGTTTATCAGTTGCAACACAAACCCATCTTGTGTGGTCTGGAATTTGATTACCCTCTGGATCATAAACATGTGAAGATTCACGCAGATCTGAATTTATGGCGACATGGCAAACCACGATTCCGAGATGGACTCATTAAATCAAATGATTACAAAGCCTTTTGCTTTTGGTTTCACTGTTAAAGAACACAAAGAGAACAAAAAAAAAAATTAGCTTCTTTCTATTCTAAATGTAGATTAAAGTGATTGTTTAAAGTTTTAAATGATCAAACGGACTATAGTGTATCATTTACATAGTTGAATATTAAAGAACATAAAAAACCATTTGAATTGAAATACTCAGTGAATATCAACATGACTTTGGAACTAATATCGTTTACATTCGTGAAATATATTTGAAAATAAAAATAAAAACTTTCTAAAAGCAATATTCAGAATAAGGAGGAAAAAATAGATTTCATCTTTTACTTAAATGCTGAATAAATGACCCTGAAAAGTTTTAAATTATAAGAAAGAATACATTATATTGCCTTATATAGATAAACAGAATAAAATATATAGAATGATTTCAACTGGAAAACGCCGTGGAAAGTCATTATAGTTTGAAATAAAATCTACCTGTTTTCTGAATTCGTAAAATGTATTTAAAAAGAAAAGAACAATTCTTAAGACAAATCACGGAATTACAGTGATATTTAAAAACGCAGGAAAAGAATAATGATATAGAAAATCCCCCAAAATTAAACAAAAACTAAAAAGGATAAACATATATAATATTTTCTCTTTTCTTTAATCGAGGCAATAAAACAAAATTTAAGTTTAAAAGTAAAATTTAAAACTTTAACTTTAAAACAATATACCACAACCATTGCATAATATAAAATTTATTTCAAATAAAATGCATCAATAATTTTTGTACTCGTGAAATAGTGATATATATATGTATATTAATATATCATATATATATATATATATATATATATACAAACGAAAATAAGAGAGATCCTTAAAAGCAGAATTGAAACATTTTTTTTTTTTCTAATATTATTCTATATGTTTCTTATAAAAACTAAAATCTTTCCTGTTGACGCACAAGAGCAATATATTGTGTTTAAACTGAAATGAAATGAAGAGGTTATAGACTGGTGAGTGCGAGCATGCGCAGTGTGTTGTGAGCTCTTTCTTGAGATTTAAAATAAAAATTATAGTATTGCAGTCCTTTGTGATTGTATGTGTTTTATTTTATTTTATTTTATTACTATTGATTTCAAAATGTTATTTGTTCCGATTACTAATAATATTCACTGATTTTTATATCTTACGATTAATTTTTTTTTAATGTTTTTGCTAGATACGGATATAAACTATTGTGAGGAAATACACAAACATGACTTATAATTATTTTTTTTTTAAATTTGTTAATTAAAATTTTTTAAATGATTTTTTTTTTAATTTATAAGAAAACTTTTAATGATTTGGGCGAAGTATAGTTTACAAAACTTTTTATTCAAATGAATTTTTTTTTTTTCATTCTTAAAAAAGGTGAATTATCCTCTGTATTAAATTTCTATTTCAAATTTACCAGGTAATATCTTAAAAAATTCTAAGCTTATTCATTTCCCATCATTAAAAATGTTTTATCTTTTTTTTTTCAACCTGTAATACAAAAATATATAAATATATCTTGCATGTGATACAAAAAACTGTATCTTCCGGCTATTAAAATATAAATGAGAAGCTTTTGTGTATGAATATTCTATTCCTATAAAAAGGAAATGAAAATGAGAATTTAAAAAAAAAAGAAAAAAACTTTTTCTAAGCCTCTCAGATAAATGAAATAAATTAAATATGTAAATGAAAAGAATAAGAATTCATGATTTTACATTAAAAAAGGAGCGCTATTGCTCTTAGAAAGGAAAATTATCGAAGTTACTATCGGCGGACTTTTTTTTTTCCTTTGTAATACGGGGGAAAAAAATTAATGGATAAAATATTTTTAAGGAAATTATACGTTTGTTTTCTTGATATAAAAAGAAGTTAATATTCAATTTATTTTACAGGCTTTAGAATATGTTTTATATTTTTTATGGTAATCTTTTAATTGTAAACGAATATTAATAATAAACGAATTATAATTAGGATATCGTTTTACAGGTAATTAAATTCACTAACAAATCTGATTTCCCAATTTTACTAAGAAAATATTAGAATAAACTTACAAAAATAATAATAAATAACTAAAAATATTTAATTTTTATAGCATAGCAATAAACTAAAATCCTGTGATTGATTTCTTAAAAATATTAGGTTTTTTTTTTTTTTTTTTAAATAGTTAGTTTTTAAGTAAAGTTGGTTGAAGATGCAGATTTTAAAAATATATCTTAATGATTTTGAAAAACAGACATTAAATCATGTTATATCGTTCAAAATCGAAATAACGTTATTTCATGTCATATCCTTCTAAATCAACATAACGTTCAATCATGTAGCTCAGTTGGGTTTTGTTTTCATTCAGTTAAGCTATTGACGAGATATATTGTACGCTAAAAAATAAATAAATACTTAAAAGAGTGAGATTTTTCTTTTAAGCACTTTCAAAATGAAACCACGTGTCATGAAAAGTAAATAAAAAAAAAAAGTTTGGATTTCCAGTATCAAATAAAGCAAACTGAGCAAACACATTTTCCCGAAAAAATCCTTTTTTTTTTTTTTTTTTTTTTTTTTTTCGAACTCAACAAAACCGTACCACACACAAAAAGAAGTCTCACAAAAAACCAAAATTGGCTGATCCATCAAAGTCAATTTCAGCCTTTGCAAATAACAGGGGACACAACATACAAAAATGTTGAAACAAATAATAAATAAAAAAAAGGTAGTACCACAAGAAAAGAAAAGAAAAAAAAAAAAAAAAAAAACCAAAAAAAAAAAAAAAAAAAAAAAAACCTCCCATCCTGTAGTGCACTATGTACCAACCTTTCCCCTGGTGTGTGTCTAGGACATTTTCTATATATCCTCTTTTATCTAATTCTTCGCTTCACAAGAACCGTTGGCTATTATACCAGGGCGATGGTACTAAAAGTGGTCTTTTCGGGTACCTCCTACACGTAATCAAAACGTGACGTATGGATGGTTTCACAATGTTATGTAACATATATCATGGCCTGCGCGTACTGTGTATGTCACAACATTTATAAGGCAGTGGATGCCTTCATTGTGAGGTGCGTTTTGGAACTATGGGCATAAAGATTACCGGGCGAGATAACCGTAAATGAAATGACATCATGAAAACACAAGCTGTCATTGGCAGACCACTTTTTTTTCCTTCTTTTTTTTTTTTGCAAGATGAGGACAGGGATTCAGCCCCCCAGATTCAGATCTTTTTGTATGGGTTAGAAAAGAACTGGCTTGAGACGCAAAATTTATACATCGATATTTGTATTGGGATTTTCGAAGCACTTTGAAATCGCCATTTCCTTTTTTTTTTTTTTTTTTTTTTTTTTTTTTTTAAGGAAAAAATGTGTTTATGGTCTCTATTCTTTTGATGTTTTTCTTTAAAAGTAAAAAAATAGTAATAATGGACACTTCAGTTCCAGATGGAACTAAACTAAAGAAGATTGATTTCTGAAAGAAAAGAAAGACCGAGTGATTTGGTGGAAGTAGGTGAAATGTGGCAATTTCTCGCAAATTGCTTGATATTATTGAGTAGTTATTGAATCTTCAGTTAATGATATATATATATATATATATATATATATATATATATATATATATATATATATATATATATGTAATATATGTGTGTGTGTGTATTAGTATATCTTAGAATCTTGTTTTGACAATACATATTCGACAGTTGACTTCTAAATAAAAAAATACATTAGATATTTTTAGTTTATTCCATTTGAAAAAGAAAAATAGGAAAAATGTGACATATTTTTGTTAAATATTTTTGTAATTACTTTCCTCTGAACTACATTTTCTCCTCTTTTGTTAAACATCGGTGGGGCTCATGTACCATTTATACATAACACTGAAAGGTGATGAGGGGGAGGACAGTGCCTTCCGGTTCAGACTTTTAGGGATAACTGCCCCACATTTTCGTGGCATGTCGTACCCCCAAGAAAACTCTTTCATGCAGCTTGATTGTCGATGCACTAATTGCAATCATATTAAAACACTCATCAAATTAATGTTCCATTACGCATAAAATTCTTTTGCTATATACATGACAAATAGAGAACAGATCGCATTGGTACAGTTACTATACGTCCTTTGTTTGGACTTTTGTGTTTTATCTTTGCCGAATAGATGGATGTCAAAAGCTTTTCAAGGAAATAACATGCGAATGAAGCTTGTAGAAGCCATAGCACCATTGTCGAGATTGACCAAGCAATGTCCCTCTCCTCGTTTGATACATTCTGAGGAGATGGCAAAAGCTAAATTTATTTAGGCATTTCGTATTAGGTAGTATTTTGATTATTTTATACATCCACATCAATGTATAATATGCCAATATCAATATATATATATTTTTTCCATACGAGCAAATTGATTATTTTTCCTTCTTTTCTTACGGGAAAAATTCGTCTAATATAAATCCAAAGATCTCGAATGGACATCGAGTTACTACTATATAGATTGATATATATAGATATAGTTGATTAAATAGACAGATACATATCCTATATAGATAATCTTCAAGATTTTGTGCGTGTTTCCGGTAATAAGCAATATGCGACCTTCCTCTTGCTTCTAACCGACTGATCCATCGATAAAATATAATTTATGTTGATATATATTTAAAGAAATCAATAAAAGCACAATTTTATATGCTTTGAATCCGTAAGACGGCCTGATGACTTTTTGAAATTCTTCCGTCCGACATGCCTTATTCAAATTTCAGCATATCCTTTGATCCGTCTTGCTCATGTGTGATTCATAAGAAAGGGCAAAAATCGCAATCTCATGCAAAAATTCTGCTCATAGAAAGCGACAAAAAAAAAGGGGGGGACGGGTTAGTGAGCCGTGTCTGGAAGTTGTGGACCGTAACAGCTTTTTCCCATTGAGGATGGATTGCAGTCTGTACCCGAGTCATTTGCTACTGAGAGCTAGTACGAGAAGAAACTGGTACTCTTCGTTCTGAAACCAGTTGGAAAGAAACAGTTCGCATCTACAGAATTATTGATGATTTTTTTCACCAATGTTTTAAGTTATTTAAAAAAAACAAACAAACCAACTTTATAAGGATTTATTTTAATGCAGACCTTGTATAATCCACTGCCACAGTAACTTGGCAGTGGGTTGCATGTAAAAAAAAAAAAAAAGAAACATATTATCTAACATTTATTTATATATTTCATTTTTCAGGCAACAATTAATATACTAAAATAGAAAAAGCAAATAAATTATTTGATGCATGGTATTACATTAATTTAATAGATATTTTAATACTGGTCGATTTTTTATTTATCTATTATTTTAAAGACTATATTTATGGCAAAAATATTTGATGTTCCAAACAAGCTCACCCATTTTAATGCGTTATTTAAAAACAATCACATCGATTTTGTTTTACTCAATTTTAAAATAAGACATATTTTTGGCATTGCAATAAAATAGAAAACATTGAACGAAATATTTCTCTAATATTTAAATGTTTACTTGTTTATCTAAACAGAATTGCGCATTTTAATGTATTATTTCATAACAATCATGTCTGCCTAGTATAGCGCATTTTAAAAGAAGCAGGAATAATAAAGAAAATACATAGAATAGGGAGCCTATAGATGGTATGATGCATAACTAACTCATAAATAAAACAGGACAATAAATTTGTTTTGTAAAAGTGTGATGCATCTCACGTGCCAGAAAAATATTCAAGACGGCCGCGGGTTGGCCACCCCTGGTTTAGTTAATCACTCCGAAAAAAAAAATTCCAGATGTTTCGTATCAGTCCTTCAATAGAAACAAACAAAGATGATATTACCAAACAGTTGCATTTGCTTCCCAAACTAATCAAAACTTTGGGCTATAATGAATGCATGTTATGAAAGACACAGCTGAGTTTGAATAATCAAGTTACTTGTGCATTCAAATTACTTCCTGAAATACTCAACAAGTAATTTATTATTTTTGCTAGTGAAAGTTGCAGGATGATTCTATTAGTGTTGAAACTGCATTCTTTTGTGACAATTGGTGAAAAAAATTCCGTGATAATATTTGTTTGATAAAGAGGAAAGAAAAATCATTTAAAAATTCTTATATTTTCTTTAAATTAAAGTGACTCCTTTCAAATCACGAACATGAAATAAAAAATATTATTATTTTATTTTAAAGATCAGCCTTTTAACTTTAGAAAACTGTTTCTCGAGTCATTAGAAGTCGAAAAACGGCTGTTTCATCACGAGCTGTTAGGCTATTTCATGCATTGAAAATTGTCAATTGGATTGCTGAAAAACTAAATTTTTTGCTTCAATTATATATGATATGATATGAATTATATATGATAACAGTCATAAATGTTATAATTTTTTTCGTAATCTAATGGCATTTTAATTATATGGTTTGTTATGTGTGCTTATTAAATTGAAATGTTTTAAATATATTCATTACAGAAATGAGTTATTGGCATTTTTATTAAAAACATTACTTTCATTACTTTTTCTTGCATTTTTGCTTTCAGTGATTCTATTGACTGTTTCTCAGCGGTACCTTAGAATAGTATCATTATTTCAGTTCAATATATGCAGAAAGAATTCATGTCAACATGTATGCAAATCAAAGTGATATGTTTTACATATTTTTTTAGTTAGTGTTAACGTAAAGTAAAAAAAATGTACTTTTTTGTCAATTTTTAATGAAAAATATTCATGTATACAAAGTGATTCAAGTCATGGGACAAACTTTGAGGGGTGGTACAGCTTACTAAAATATACTTATACAACTTACTCTGTAGTTTTTACCATTCATCCTTTTCATGCTTGTATATGCTATATATATATATATATATATTAACATTAACAACCAATTACTTATCCTATTCGTACCCAGTGACACATACCCTCAGCTAATTGCGCCATCTCAGATGCAGCAGATCTTACTTCTGACCAGCTCTGCCACCCTGCTTGGTTCCTCTCATTTTCTACCATTCGTCTCCATGCTAACATGGGTCTTCCTCTTTTTCCTTTTACCTTTCAGCGCTCATATTAACTCTACAGCTGGGATTTTAGATGAAAGCGTTCTTAGTGCATGGGCAATCCACTTCCATTTTCCATTCTTCCATGTAAAGATTTAAGTTTCATATTGTTTGTGGCCAATATATCTGTTAAATTTTTCTAAAGCATCTATTTTGCCAACTCTTTAATTTTATAATTATCTTCTTGGTTAATCTCTGTTTCCATATAAAAGTATGCTTTTTACTATTAAATTATATAAGTTGATTTTGTCTTTAAGCAACCAATTACAGTCAATGGAAAAATAATATTAAAATAAAAATAATAAATTAAATTAAATAAAAAGTTCATAAAATATGTTCTCTTCAAAAAGATATTTTATAAAGAATTAAACTGGTGCGCTTGACACATACGAAACTTCAAATAAAAAAACCCCAATTTGTTGGGGATGGAATCTTACAATTTTACACTTTGGTTTGCTTCGGAAAAAAAAAAAAAAGCCTTTGCAAATTATCACAAAATATGGTTCGTATGCAAATAAATGTCTTTACATTTAAACATAACGTTATGACGTGTGTCATCAATTCCTCTCTTGCAATCTATTCGACCAGATAAAAACCATACCCAATATCTATCCAATATAAGCATAATATTGCGTCTAGGCACTGAATGAGTATTTCAACAATCGCAAGCAAAGACAAAATATTTAATTATAAAACTTATAACTAAGTATTCCAATCATACTAATTCTCGTAAAAAAAAGAAAACATTGAAACATTGCCCAAGACATTACCAATTCGAAAACTGAGCATCCATTATTTTCATGATGTGGTTATTGTATTTTCAATCTCCGTCTACATCATAACTCTGATTGGGTAAAATTTTGTGATATCCCTATCCAAAACATTTCTCATTGGATAAATAAATATTACAGATTCGAAGGAATTGCAGATAGTCCTAGCAGTTGCTATAGGTGTATGACATTATCTTATAGATCAAATCTGATATTACAGAATATATGTAGACAACTAGAAGGGCAACTTAAAAAAATACCGATGAAAAGTGCAAAATATCTTTTGGGAAATCGTAAAAGGACAAATTATTCTGAATAATTGTTTTGAAATAAAAAAATAATAATAATAAAATTAAGAAGTAAAAATAAATTAACTTATGTAATGGAAAATATGAAACCATCAAAAAATATAATATTAATAAAGAAGAATACAATCCCATAAATTTTAAAAATTCAGCATTTTGATTTCAAGAAAATATTTAAAGGCAATTAAAAAAAAAAATTATAGACGAAAGCGACCCTCCCATCAGAGGACGCTAGATGCAAAATAAAGTTTCGTTTAGTTAAACAAATAAACAAAGGATAATTTTTCAAGATACTAAACTAAAGAAAAAGGAATTTAATAAAAAAAAAATAAATTTTAAGTGTTATAGTTTAAGTGTTAAACATATGCCCCCCTCCTCACCCCCACGAAAAAAAAAAAGCAAAAGAATCTCTACATTTAGATTAACAATAGTATGGCATTTGCCATTGTCGATATGTAATATATTTTTATAAATTGAAATTTTTTAAAGTATTTTTTTTTTCTTGCCATGCATGACTGGCCACCCCACTAGTTTACTAATCCTTATACCAAAAGTTCAAATTCCCCCTCATCCAAATACTTGAATTTTAAGCAAAAAGAAAACTTTTTTTTTTTTTTTTTTTTTGTTCCCTCGTTTTTCTAAATAAATTTTTTCCATAATAGCAAGCAAGAAATACGAAATGTCAGCATGTAAATAAACTAATGAAGCGTTAAGTCTTGTTTCAAAAATATCACTGTCTACGAACTTCCCTTATGCATAATATATTATATATATATATGTATATATATATATATATACGTATTCATACTTTGAAGCTTTAAAGCAGTACAGCTGAGATATAGAAGAGGTTCCGTGGTATGAATCGAAATAACATTTTTTTATGGTATTCAGGTTGAAATTTCTCTTTCTTTCAAAGATGGTTCAATGTTTTGATTGATAAATAATTCAAAAATGTTGGCTTCCAATTCTCTTTTTCCTTCTGGCATCATTGAATAATTCAATGGAAATAACGCATTATGCAAGTATGCGTAATTTTCGTGTACGTATTTCATGTATAAGCATTCAATTAATTCATAAGTATGTACAGCCTTGTCGTTCTGATCCACACAAATTTGTTTCATTCTACATACAAAAGTACCATTGGCTGTCCTGCACCAAAAGGGAGACTGGAGGGGCTTGAGCCCCCTCCCAATGTCATAAGTTAAATGTGTGCACGAGTTCCAATATTTGGCCACATCGCACCTAGAGGCAATTTTTTGTTTTTTTGTTTTTTTGTTAAATGTTTAGCATTTCAATGAATCAGTGATTTTCTTATCCTTTCCATCCTTTACTTATAGTTGCAGAATGTGTAGATGGTCCCGGCGTTTCTCCTAGTTTAGTTTTATTAAATAACTAAATAAAGTTCACAAAAGCGATGTTTATTTGCAATTTTCTATGTATTATTATTTTTTTTAGAATTAAATTTTTATTATTTGTGCGATACTTTTTAGTTGGAATGTTTGTTCTCAATTTTTATGTATTTGAATCCAGTTGTCTATCACTTATAATTTATAATTACTTATCGATGACAAGACAAAATCGATGTACGTCCTAAATTCCTTCCTTTCTCTTCTCTCCCTTTTTCTCCTCGCACCTGGTGGCTGTTTGAGGTTTGGTTTGCCACTTTTTTGTGTTGTCATTTTTGTGCACACTTTGGGTTAATACAAATAATACGGGTACTACAGTTTAACGTGGATTCCGAACTATAAACCAACATCCATGCCACCGCCAGGATTCGAAGCTGAAGCCTGTGGTACCAAAGGCCAGAACGCTAGCAAATTGATCATCAGGCCGCTCGGAACTGTTGGAGGATGGCCCGATTTGACATTTACTAAAAATCCTTGCCGAAGAACTGTTTCTGCTTTTCCCTCAGGATGCTTGGTGGGAAAATGTGGCATTGTCTGCTCATTCCAGACAATGACATTAATATTTGGTACGGACATGTGGCATTGTCTATCATTCTAGACAATGCCATTACGGCTTGGCATGGAAATATGACATTCTCTTCCTCGTTCCAGACACTTGCAATAAGTCTTACTACGATTTTGTCGGGTTGATACTTTTGTATAAAGTTTTTGACATCCATCCGTTTGGTAATGATTTTGATTCACGCAAGTCGTATTTCAAACAAAGGTCGTAAACCAAACTAAACTGCTTCCGTTCAAACAAGAAGTTGGACTTATTCCAAAGCGAATGTATACAGAGATATCACTGCACTGATACTTCATAAGACAGATGATACTGATTTTTATTTATTTGTTCGCTTGTGCCTAAAAGAGATATTTGAATATTAGCACGATTAATATTAAAATTTTTAATTTTTGTAGAGTAGAAATGAAATAGAGTGCATTCTCCTATTCTAAAGGAACAGAAAGTTGGAGTGATCATCTCAAGTCCTTTTCGTACTAGAGTTAGAGCTTCTTCCCTGCGGACATTTTAGAAAACTTAAACATGTTACGAAAGGATTCTGGAAATTTTGAGGGGCGGGATTATTTCCATTAGTTTTAACTACAGTTCGACAAGTTATATCGAATAAAAATATAATAAAATTAAAAAAAAAAAAAAAAATTCTCATACTAAAAATAATAAAACGAAAATATCGAAGAAAAAAATTATTTGAAAAAAAAAAACCCCTTTTTTTAAAAATTTTTTAAAAATAAACATGCTATTAAAAAGATTTCTTGGCATAATTCAAAATAAAATAAGCCCCCATGCATCCGCATTCCTCGCATCACACAACAGCCAAAATTTTATAATCCCTAGTTTATTTCAAGCGAGGCATGAACAAAACATTAAACTTTATAAAGGCATTTAAGTCCACAGTAAAAAAAAAAAAAGTCAATACATATATATATATATACATCCTGTGCACCTACCTCTTTCAGAAAAACGTTCTTAAAAGAAGCAAACACAGAGAGAGAGAGAGAAAGAAAAAAAAGGGGAAAAAGTCTGATGATGAGTACAAAATGAAGAGGGCCGGAAAAATTTCTCAGAGCCTCTTTTGTTCCCCACTTTCAATGGAGCGACATCAAATATCGGCAAAGTCCGGGGATAAATGATACACATAAGAGGGAAAAAAAGTCTCGCATAAAAGGGGAAAGGCAGATACAGAGGCACCGGGGCAGACAATGGACTTGAAAGATCGCCCGGAGAGAAAGAAACAAGAGTCCTGCGAGGGAAAATGAAAGCCGGAGTCGGGTCTTTAATCAAGAAATAAATGAGACGGTGTCTCACTTGACCAGTGGTATAAAGAGACACCCTTCCTCTCGCCAATGAAGGAAGAAAAAAGAATCCATTATGAGGGAAGGGGCTGAAAAAGAATGGTGTAATGGGATGTATAGAAACGGATGAAACGTAGCGAACTTTTTAAAATTAATTTTTGAAACAGCTCTTTGGCATCCGAACTGCAATGGCATGCAGTTAAATATGAATTTTGGTGAACAGCTCTTTGGCATCTGAACTACAATGGCATGCAGCTAAATATGAATTTTGGGAGACAGTTCTTTGGGAACACGAGATACAGTATAAAATCAAATACGAACATTGATAAACAGTTCTTTAGGTATCCGAACTATAGTATATACGAACTTTTGCGAACATCCCTTTGAGAATTCAAAGTACAGTTGCGTACAATTAAATAAGAACTTTGGTGATTAGATCTCTCGGTATTCGAATTACATTTACATGCAATTAAATACGGACTTTGGTGAATAGTTCTTTGCGTATCCAAATTACAGTGGCATACAGTTATGTACGAATTTTGGGGAACAGCTCTTTGAGAATACGAACTATAGTTGCATACAACTAAATACGAACATTGATAGACGGCTCTTTGGGTATCCGAACTACAGTATATACAAACTTTAGTGATTAGATCTTTGGACATTCGAACTACAGTTGCATACAGCTAAATACGAACTTTGGTGAACAGCTCTTTGTGTATCCAAATTACAGTTATATACTAATTTTAGAGAACAGCTCTTTAGTTATACGAACTACAGTTATATACAAACTTTGAGGAATAGTTCTTTGGGAATACAAATTCTAGTTGCATACAGTTAAATAAACAGCTATCTAGGTATACGAACTACATATTCCGCTTTTAATCATTAATTATTAATTCAATGCTTTATCATCAAATAAAAGTTGTGTTCCTGTTAAAAATTCTGCTTCATTTTTTGTTCCTGATATAAACTTATGTGCTTCACACGATATTAAATATTCCCCTTTCTCATTTTTCTTCATAACATGTAAGAACTAGAATCCTTTTTTGTAAAAAAATGAGCTACATTTAACACGGTTTCGTTTTTTGCCAAAAGGTGCACAACTAGAAGAAACGACAAGACAACATTTACAGGCAACAACAACAACCAAACATGAACCATCTTTCTTCATTCGCTGCAGAGCCTCTAACGACATCCCATCAGACATGACTTTCTGACGATCCGAATTTAGCTATACTAAGTGGATCTTTTGTTAACACCCTTCTCTGACCCCTGACTGTGATTTTATTTTTATTTTTACACCAAAACTGCTGCAAGACTTTGTTTTTCTGATGCATCAACCCTTTTCCATTCGATATACTAACTGTGTTAAACACTGAGGTTGGGGTCCCCATCCATCAACACAACCAGAGGATTGTCTCAGGATGATGGATTGCACGAACTGAATGCCTCGCACCGAGTGAAGAAGATTAGATGGTTCTTCCCGATTAAAGGGTCTCTCTCTCTTTTCTTCTTTTATTCTGCAGAGAAGATGGCACCATCAATGGGAGAATTGATCTGATTAACCGCAAAAGACAGTTAATTAACCTCGAGAATCTCGAGAAAGAGGCATCTGGTTTCCACGAAGATTACTCCTGGTGTCTTTTCTCGCAGAAAAAAAAAAAATGTTAAAAAGAATACAAAATTTGTTGCAAACAAGATGTATGTTACCTCATTTTTTCTTTTTTTTTTTTTTAACTCGATAATCATGTGTTTTCATCAATGTAAACTTGCAATAGAACTAATAAGTTGCTTCATTACTTTTAGTAAAAATTTGTTACAAATTGTAAATTCCTAGAGCTTTGCTACTTGTAAACAAAATGAAATTGCCTGGCATAAAATGTTACTTGGCCTTTTTTTTTTTTTTTTTTAAATTTATTATTTTTTTTTTTTTTTAAGTACTGCAAAAGCACAAGCAATTATTTACAGACCTTTTATTGAATTTTAAAATAAAAGTTCAAACGTTGAGGTTCATTTAGTTCAAACTTAACAAATAAATAAAAAGTGAATAAATTTCCATCGTAAACTAATGGCTAAATACTGGCACCAGATATCTTTTCTATCATTCTAAGGAAGAATCTCACTCCACTTCTGAATGTTTTCTTTTTCATGATCTTCAGCCCTAGAACCTGCAAAAATAATCACTCGTTAAAAGAATTTTCCTATGATTAACTACATGTTATAGATTTACGAGAACAGTTTTCATTCAATCAAAATTTTACACGTTTTTACCAAAGGTTATCTTCAATATTAAATTACTTAGCAGGCGAAGTAACTTGCTGGATGGAGTTGGAATCCGGAAAAATAATCACTCGTTGAAAAAATGCCCTATGGTTTGCTATTTGTTATAAGTTTACAAGAATAGTTTTCATTCAACAATCGAAATTTTGCCTGTTTGTATATAATAAAATTTTTCATTGCTTACCAGCTTTGCAGGTTTGAGACGATTTGCTTGGATATCAAAATTAAACAACACTTTTTTAGAGCAGTTTCAACCAGGATTATATTGAATGATTATATTATGACTTAGTCTAAAAGCAAAAATCGAATAATAAAGATTAATACCTGTTTCTTTTATGTTTCTGGATATTTTGAAACCATAAATAAAAAAGTTATACTGTTGTTACTTAATTAAAAAATCTACCTTTTTATCAGAAATATAAATTATTTATTGTAAATGCAAGTTATAAGTTCTTGTTCTTGCTATGATTCCAAACTAAATTTGTAAGCAAAATGGATGAAAAATTACCTGGCAATTTTTTTCTCCCCCTAAATGCTATGTTTCAAAATAAACACATAATCCTAAGTGATCAATGATATCAGGAGTTTTATAACAAACAAAAAAATAAAGTTTGAAAAAGTTTGTAGAGGTCACTTATGTAACGACTTGAAACTTAAAAAAAAAAAAAAAAAAAAAAAAAAAAAAAAAAAATGTGAAATAACAGATTTTCGTTTACTAACAGCGTAATGCAGGCATCAGCCACCGGATCCCTTTTTCTCACAGTTTATTCTAAAACTTCTAACAAAAGATCTAAACACCGATTCCATAAAGAAGCGCAGAAGTTTTTTTGAGATAAAAGTACTCAAATCTCAAAATAACTGGACGCCGTACAGAGCACCTTGTGTTTCTGCAGAAGGGAAAATGAATGTGGCTAATGTTTGACAAACGGTTCTTGCGAAAGGAAACAACTCGGTAGTTTATGACTCGCTCGACTCCACGCCTCGAACTCAAAATATCCCCAATCTCGGTGTCTGTTACTCCGTACTTAGACATCCTTCTTTCTTTTTTACGCGATAGCAAAATAAATAGAAAACTGCAAAGAATAGAAAACAATGTATATATATATATATATATATATATCCTTTATTTCCATACTTCTATTTTTATCGTATTGCTTGGTTTTTAAATGTTCACGAGTGTTTTATTATTATTTTTTTTTATTTGCTATTATTATTATTTTTTTAATACATCGGCGGACGTCAGACTACGATCAAGTTATTATGGGTATAGAGGTTTGGTTCGTCACTCTACGGTCATCTTGTTCACACGAGAGCTAAGCAGATAGGGATCTACAGTTTAAAGTGGATTCCGAACCACTCACAAACATCCATGCCATCGCCAGGATTCGAACCTGGTGCCCGTGGTACGAAAGGCCAGAGCGCTAGCCAATTGACGCATGTGGGTATAGAGTAATAAGCATATTCTCCCAGGGGATTTTAAAGCCGAGTCCAGACGAGTGAACGAGACAAGCGAATCGTTCCGTATGAGCGCGTGAAGAAAGCCATTGCGAGTAAAATCTTGTCGAAAATGGCGTCAGCAAGAAATCCATTTGATGTGCGGGAAAAAACGACCATGGCTGGAGAGCGGCTGAGACAGTTGACTCACTTCAAGTGTTCCACCCACGTTGAAACAAACTAATTGTGTCGCAGAAGAGATTCGCTTGTCTCGTTCTCTAGTCTGGACGCGACTTCAAGGGTAATTTTCTTGCATTTGCGTGTCATACAAAAGTAGACCTCCACCTAATAGTCAGATAACAGATGCAGGGCACTTTACACACTTAGCCAGAATCAATATCGAATCTTGTCGTTTTTAAAAGCAGTGACTGCAATGAACGCCTTCGGCGAATGCGAATCTGAGCCCTCCCTCACGCTACCACTGGCCCGCGAGTTGAGCAGGTGAAAAAGCTTGATTTGAAACTCAGCAAATGAAGGAGAATTGAAGGCTTCCATGTCTATGTCGGGCTGAGAATTTGCACGATAAATCTTTAAATTGTTATTATTATTATATTTTTTTCCCTATCAATTTATAAATGTGAGATGCTTCACACCAAATTTTCGTTGGTTAATTTTTTGAGTGCAAACATTTGTTGCCAATAGTTGTGCAAAATACGAATCCAGGGCAGCAAGCCCCTGGGACGCACCTTAAGTAACGCTGAATCTGCTACATATCTACTTCTGTTGAAGCAAAAAAAAAAAGCTCATTTTGCATTAAAATGAAAGAATAAATTCATGAAAATAAAGAATTCATGAAAAACAAAGAATAAATGTCGTACTATAATGTCGTATGTCGTACTATACTTGACAAGTGCTGTGCAATTACCAGTGAATGTCCTCCTGGAATCAGTCTCTGGCCTTTCGTATCACAGGTAGGTTGGAATCCTGGCGTTGGCATGGGTGTTTGTTAGTGACTAGGAATCCACGTTAAACTGTTGGTCCTGATCTAATTAGCCTAAAGTGTACACAAAATGACCGCAGAGCGACGAACAAAACCAAACCTGGAATCAGTTGAATAACTGACTTGTATTTGCATGTGGTATGGGAGACTCTTACCAGGCAGCCCAATTGCCGAAACCCTCCCTATCTGTGCTCGTCACCACTTAAGCCACAAATCAAACCGTCTCGCTTCTTTTTAAATTTTCAAAAATTAGTCTCTCCGTAAAATATATGCGTTAAAATATAAAGAAAAACAAGTAATATAAAAAAAAAAATTTTTTTTTCCAAGTCAATTTCTACTTCTTTTTCTCACTATATTGCAGAAAGGTCCATTACAAATAAAGTTGAAATTTTCCTCTTACTTCTGGCGCCATCTATTATTAGATGCATGCAACTTAAATCTAAAAAAAAACAATAATTAATTCATTAAATTTAATGAATGAATTAATATTTGAAAAAAAACTATATCAACATCCAGTGTCATCCACTACAAGTTAAAAAAAAATGTATTCGAACTGGAGTGGATGACTAAAAAGTATTTTATAAACGATTGAAAATGTGATCAAGATATATATAGGAGAGTGTGAACTAATAGTAGGAATTGAATAAATAGGATTTGTTTCTAATTACATGCTAGGGGAAAACTGAATGATGATAAAAATTTAGTTAGGAAATAAAAATAAAAATTATCCTATTTTAACATAGTTGTCACCAGATTTTATTTATTTATTTCTTTTTTTCTGATAACCCTAAAAAATCAAAAGTTTGCTAACGGTCAAATCGGCGCTAATAATCACTAGCGAGTCACGTCTGAGAGTTTTATGCTTTGGCTGGATTTCTCCATTCTGAACGGGGAGCAGCGTTATCTGTCTCGCATCTGTAATGAAACAGGTGACATGACACTGGATTGAGTGACATGGATCGACTCAACGTGACTCTGTTAAATATTCGACACACAAGGGATGTCAAAAGATTGTTAGAGAAGTTAGTGGCGTTTTTTACTCTGTCATCAAAGTGCCATTTTGTCACTTGCAGAAATTTAAGTAATTGATTTTCCCCCCTCTCTTTTAATATATCGTCTGTTCCTATGTCTGGGTGTCCTTTTTTTAATTGTATGCTTTATTATTATGTTTTTTTTTTTAGAGGCAATAGTTGTTGTTGGGTTTTTTTTTTTTTTTTTTTTTTTTTCTCATTTTTAGTTAACAAACCTTTTATTCGCCAAAATATCTAATAATGTTTATTTAGTATGTAATGGAAGATAGAGATTGTTGAACGGCATTAATTTTTGTAAACTTTTTTAAAAAAAAATTTTATACTTTCGTACATCAAAATTACAAATTGACGTAATAAATAAAAATTTTTAATTAAATTTATAAAAATTAAATAATTATGAAGATAATCCAATTTATAAATTATTATTTTATTATTAATAATAATAATATTAATTTAAATTTATGTTTAATTTTTATTTACTTTAAATTTATAAATTTAATTTAAATTTATAAAATTTTAATTAAATTGATAAAAAAACCTATATAATTATAAATTTAATTAAATTTATACATTTATAATTTTATTTTTTTTTAACTTTTAAATTTATAAATTTAACATAAGAAAAATTAAGAAAAATAAATTAAATATAAATTTACATTTATTAATATAAATTGAATTTTATTTAAATTAATGAATATAAATATTAATTTATTTAGATTATTAAATACAATTAAATTTATTATTAAAATATTTTTATATTATTAATTTCATTTTATTGAAATTTAAAACTTTTAAATTTTATTGTTAAAAAAATAAACAAAAAGTAAAAATTTATTACGCAACAAAACTAGTTTATTAAACTGAAAAAAAAAAAAGAATCTCATTTAATTTTTATTGAAAAAATGTCAAATTTATAAAAAATAATAAATTTGATTACATTAAAATTTAAATTAAATAAAATTACAAATTTGTATTAAATTTAAACAAATATATACATTTTTATAAATGCGACATTTTTTCACTAAAATTAAATGGAATTTTTTTTTTTTTCACTTTAGTAAATTATTTTCGTTGCTTAATAACTTTTTACTTTTTGTGTTACATTGCGAAGCTCAGTGTTACAAGTGTCCACCATTCATTATTCATTTATCAGGTATTTACTAAATAAAAAATTGCAGCTTTTTGAAATATTTTGGAATCAAAATATAATTGAAATGATAGTTAATAAATTTAGTTATACTGTTGCAATTTAAAACAAAACTTTAATTACAAAATAAAATATAAAATTCACCAGTCTGAATATTTAATAGTAAAAAATTGTTGATAAGTAAACTTTCAAAGGACAACAAGAAATAAGATTTATTTTTTACATGTGTATAATTACTATACATATATTTACATGTTGCCCGTTTTAGAAAGAAAAATTAACCTAGTGTAAAGAATTTTATTTGTTTCCCAATGCAGCTGGCAAATACTTAGACCGTGATCTTTTATGGCATAAGGGCTGCTCCGACATTACTCACTTAGCGCTACCCAGGACGCGGAGCTAAACTACCTCACAACGTTCTACGATCCTATTAGACAGGGACCTATAATTTAAAGTGGATTCCGAACTACTACAAGCATCCATGGCACCGCCGGGACTCGAACCCGAAACTTATGCAACCGAGAGCTAGCCACTCGGCCATCAGGTTCAAAGAAAATAGATGCGGCTTTAATTTCTCATATGATCAAATATTCCCCTTATACTTCATTAATGTATAAGCCCTATCCAATGTAAGCCATTGTTTCAAATGACCTCAATTACTTTGTATAAGTAATATTTAGTTTTCCGTTGTTTAGTATTAATAAATTTATTGACTAACTGAAAATTCATTTTGATTTTATCAATAAAACTATTTTACAAAAACCATGCACTTTTTACAAATGCATTCGATTTCAAAACATGTAAAATCCGACTATCTCTGGACAACCTATATTGACTGTTATTTAATAGAAGAATCATGCCTCCGAAGAAAAATATAGTTCTTCAGTCAATTCAGGTTTATTGCAAAACAAGTAATATAAAAAAAAAAATTTTTTTTTTAAAGACAATCACTACTTTTTTTCACTCTATTGCAGAAAGTCCTTTATAATTAATTTTCATTAATTTTTTTTTAGTTTATTTGGCGCCATTTATTGGTAGATACATGCAACTTAAATCTAAAAAAAACTAAAGTGAATGAATTAATTTCAATGAATGAATTAATATTTGAAAAAACTGTATTGAAATCAGTGTCCTCCACTACAAGTTAAAAAACAAATGTATTTTAACTTAAGTGGATGAATAAAAAAGTATTTTATGAACGATTGAAAATTTGAACAAGATATATAGAGAGTGAGTGTGAACTGATAGTAGGAATTGAAAAAGAGCATTGAACACCAAATTCCGAGATGATTAATATTATTCAACTATTTATTGACGATTTAATTCCTTTTACAATTTTAATTGTGTCATATTTTTAATATCTTCCTTTCATTTGCGTCATATTGCTGAGAATGAATAGCGTGCTATGACATTTAGAATAATTACAGTAAATGCCGGACTGGGGAAAAAAAAATCGCTGTTGTCCGATCATGAAGAGCACCCGCTTGTCCCAGAATGTTTATTCTTTCATTATTTATGCTTCCTACTGCTCATAGATCGTGTTAATATTTTTTAGACTTTTTGAACTCATTGATTTTTAGACTGCGAATATTTCAAATGCATATCGATTGCAACTGCACAAAAACAAGTAACATATAAAAAAATTTTTAAGTCGATTCCTACTTTTTTTAATATTGCAGAAAAGTCCTTTACAAATAAAGTTTAAATTCTCCTCTTACATCTGACGCGATCTATTGGTAGCTACATGCAACTTAAATCTAAAAAAAAAAAAAAAAAAAACTAAAATAAATTAATTAAATTTAATGAATGAATTAATATTTGAGAAAACTGTATTGAAATCTAGTGTCCTCCACTACAAGTTAAAAAAAAAAAATGCATTTGAACTTGAGTGGATGAGTAAAAAAAGTATTTTGTGAACGATTGAAAATTTGAACAAGATATATATAGGGAGAGTGTGAACTAATAGTAGGAATTGAAAAAAGAAAAAGCTTTACAACGTCCTGCGAAAGTGACTGCATCGAATGTTTTACAAAAATTATAATAAGAACATCCGGAAAAGTCGCATATTAAATTGTTCGACAAATGTTTTTAATACTAACTTGTGTTTCTGTTCCCAGTACAGTGCGTATACAAAATGAGTTTCATGTAAAAGGCGTAGTAACAACTCCCAGAAAGAAAAAAAAAGGCCCATAGAAGTTCGAAAAGGAAAGAGACTAAACAAGTAGAATGACTTCCCTTTTTCGGCTATAAGAAGAAAAGTTTCTTTTATAAACGAAATGAGATCGATAGTATTATTATATTTCCATTTCAATACCTGTTTTAAAAGTAAAATATAGCTCATTATTATTAAAGTATAGCTCATTAAAATATAATTATTTCTTAGGATTTAAAAAATAATTTCTGATATTTTCCTATGAAAAATGTATTTATGTCTGACGTTTAATTTTTTTTATTTAGATTATTTTTATCTTTTAAACAAGAACATTTTATTGTTGTTAAATGTTATTTTTCCTTTTACATATATTTCTGAAAAATCATTCATAATTGGGAGGGGGAGGGGCGAAGGACACTTTATCTGAACAAGAAACTGGACTCGGTACAGGGAAAAGGTTGATTATGATCCAAATCCTCAGGGTTTATTATGATCCAAAATTCCAAAAAGTTTTATACCATGTAAGAAAACATGTCATTTTCAAATATATTAAATTTCTCATCTTTGAATTAAGTTGGCTTAAAGAGTTCATATGATTTCTGTAAGCGATGGTAAAAAGCTGAGCCTGATGGCCGAGTGACTGGCGCTAGGTACTACAGGTTTCGGGTTCGAGTAGTGAAACCTGTAGTATGCCATGGATGTTTGTAGTGGTTTGGAATCTACTTTAAAACCGTAGGTAACTCGTAACATAATCGTAGAGCGTTGCTGGAGTAGGGATATGCCGCATCCGTAGTTTATCTTCAAGCTGCACGCCCTTCGTGGGTAGTGCTAAGTGAGTAACCAGCCTTTGCCAGGTGCATTAGAAAAAGAAATGGTAAAAAGCAACATATTTAGTGGACCCTATGACGCCTTTTTTTTTTTTTTCAAATTTTGTGTTGCAGTTTTACTGAAAATCTTTTGAGGGTGAGAGCTAATTTGCCTCAATACAATTTTCGAAAATTCAACTCGTAGTTCATATAATAAATTCAATGCGAACCACAATAACCAACAAGCGGCAGCAATTGTATACCAAAGCTTCTGATAATTTTGAAAAGCTGATTCTCCTAAAACTGCAATTATTAGTCCTAGTCACCCCTAGACAATCATCTCCTCGAAAAGAACACTCTTTTTATTGAATTACTGGGAGTTTCGAGCAGTAAGTACCCAAAAAACTACAGCGTCAGTTGTCAATTTTGTATCGTTTGGAGTGATGTACATGGCGTACGAAATCGTTCTCGGCGAATCAGAGAGTCACTTTTTTGTTTGTGTGCTCGTTTACTCATTTGTAGATTACTACACATAGTCAACTTAGGTTGTCATCCAATAGTATTCAATTTCTTCGATTAGCTCACACTCTCCCTATATATATCTTGTTCAAATTTTCAATCGTTCATGAAATACTTTTGATTCACCCACTCAAGTTCAAATACATTTTTTTTTTTTTTTGAACTGGTAGTGGATGACACTGGATGTTAATGCAGTTTTTCAAATGTTAACTCATTCATTAAATTTATTTAATTCATTTTAGTTTTTTTAATTTAAGTTGCATATATCTACCAATAGATGGCGCCAGAAAAACTTTAAAAAATGAATAAAAATGATTTGTAAAGGACTTTTCTGCAATAGAGTAAAAAAAAAGTAGGAATTGACTTACATTTTTTTATATATATATTACTTGTTTTTATAGATACAAGGTATTCAAAAAAGTCATAGAATAAACATTGTGTCGTATCACAGTTTACTAAAACATAATTTTTTTGTATAGAAATGTAAGTTCGGAAGTGACGCGTCGAGAACAAATTTTCAAACGAATTTTCGCAACAGCCAGGCACAATGCCCCAACTAATACCCGTCATGTGACGAGTTTCCGGTTCTCTGGCTACTGGTAACTGGCGTACCGATTACGGAGAAACCAATGGGGATAGACCCCTTAACCTGCTAATTCACATATAAAATTAACGATTTTTGATTGGTTGCTTAAGGTTGGTATGTGATAAAAAATAAAGTTTCTAAAAATTTTAAAAATGGTACTCGTAAAAATTAAAAAATACTAAAAATAAATAAGAGTAAGATAAAAAAAAAATAAAGAAAAGAATTAACTTAAAATTCGGTACAATAAGCGACCAGTTGTCGATGTCATAAACATATTGTATAAGATTAAAAATTGTGATGGCTGAACATGTGGGCGTAACGATTAATCCGTAATAAAAGCATTGAAGGGGAAGGAAGCAGCTTCTGTTGTGATGGAGCACCCGTAGGTAGAAGTCTGACTTTGGCTCCGTGACGCTCTTACAGTCATAGGGGACCGGGACCAACGGCTTAAAGTGGATTCGAACCACTACAAACACCCATGGCACCGCCGGGTTCGAACCCGAAACCTGTGGCACCGAGCGCCAGAGCGCTAGACACTCGACCATTCAGGTCCCAAATGTGTGAATGCCAACGGCACGCGGTGTTCCCAGGTGGTCACCCACCCAAGTACTGACCGCACCTAATGATGCTTGACTTCGGTGATCTAACGAGAACCGGTATATTCAGCATGGTGTATGGCCGTTGGCTATATATATATATTTCATACTCTTGATAATTTTTGACTATCATTTTATTTTCATTTAATTTTTTACGTGATTTTTTTTTCATCTTGAAAAAGGGGGTAAAAAGAAAAAATAAACCTAACAGGCCCTCTGGCTAGCAACCCTGATACGCACCTTATTTTATTATTACTCTCTGTTTAATTGTGTTTTCAATTGCGAGACTCTAATTGATTCAAATGTGGACTCGTTTCTCGACTCGTGGATAAAATATCTGCCATTAGTTCGCCAATCAGGCATGTATCTCCCTGGGTGGTTTGTCATTTCGAAATTGCATCAAAGGAAGCCCTTCGCAATGATGTAAATAAACAATTTTTTTTTTTTTCTTTTCGTGTCTCATCTTCATGGCTCAACGCGTCACTTCTCACCGTACCTCCCTCCACAAAAAAAGTATGTTTTAGTCACCTTTACTGCCCTCAAAGTGTGTCCCAGAGCTCACCCTGTACAGAGGAAATTTACCCCAAAATGAAGTACGTAACTTTAACTGGAAGAAAAATAAATTCAATTGCAAAAAATTTAAAATTTCAATAGAGTCAAATTTTTATACGGAAATAATTCGCCTTAAACCAT
The DNA here is from genome assembly GCA_021605095.1 of Caerostris extrusa. Classification (NCBI taxonomy): domain Eukaryota; kingdom Metazoa; phylum Arthropoda; class Arachnida; order Araneae; family Araneidae; genus Caerostris; species Caerostris extrusa. The sequence continues at coordinate 11,542 of BPLR01004479.1, read as the reverse complement.
GTACTGAAAAAAAAAAATTTTTTCTCTTGGATATAGTTTCTATTTTTCTTATGTATAAAATAACCATATTCTTTTGTACTTTTATAAAAAAAAATCATAGATTTCTATTTCAAATCATCCCAACTATTGTTTATTGCTCATTTGGCCTAACCTAATCAAGCATTCAACCCACTTTAAATTATTTACTTAATTATTGCAACAATACATTTTTTTATACCAGTTTATAAAATTGTTCATATGCAAAAAGTGTTAAGTAATAGCAAAATCAAAATTAATTTTTGTAAGCAAACAAGATTTTTGACAAAAGGAAAGCATTTTGAATAAAAACGTGTTCAACAAATCAACATTGAAAATTTTTTTTACCAAATGCGGTGATGGTAATTTGAATGATCAGGTAAAAGGTGATCATATAAATCTAAATGATCATGTAAAAGGTGATTTAGAAAAAAAAAAATAAACCTGCTTATATTAACATTAAAATATCAATGATGCGAAGCACGTTAAAGCTCACAAAAGAAATTAAACACTTACTTCAGACAAAAAAAAAACATCAGCAAAAGTTTAAAGCAGATTTCTTTTTCCAAGATCTAAAGGTACGTTTGTCTTGATATTCAGCACAAGCTCCTTCAGTAAATGTACCTTAACTGTAGAGTTAAACAAGATTAATAAAAGATTATGAAAATAATTTTTTATTGAATTTCTGATAATGAATTTCTAATAAATGAGTAACTCTTTTAATTCCTACAATTAAATTACATTAATTTTCGATATAATTAACATAATAAAATTTGCTTTTGTTGAATTTGTGTTAATTGATAAGCAACAAATCTCTGTTAATCTTTAAGAAGAACTTTTCATTGTGAAAAGTTGCGATTGAACTATATTTGTAACTGCTTTGTGCCAAATTCTGATTTCAAAAATGCATTATTCTCCTGCTTTATGTGAATTGATGCATTTATGGCAATGTAATAAAGTGAAATCCTCTTGAATCTTTAATTTTTTTTTTCTCAGCACCCATAAAAAATATAAAACAATTTATCATTTGGAATATTACAAAAGATAAAAGAAACATCGATGTTTTATTATTATTATTATTATTATTATTTCCATTATGGTAGGTTGGCCAACCAATGTTTCACAATATAAAATTGCACTCGCCCTAAATATTACGATCGTGCTAATAAAAAATTGCCGTTGTCCAAAAATATTAAAGGCATTGAGAAATATAAAAATAGATGAATATAAAAAAAAAAAAAAAAAAGAAAAGAAATGGCAGAAGACACTGAAACTTATTCGCGGCTTGTAAAAGGAATTTGGTTCCCGCCCTTCCTGCGAGGCCCCGCAGACATTTTTGGGTACGTCCCACCATTTCCGCGGGCATCAAGCCCAATAAATGAAGTGCTAAAGGACAGCTCTAGGGGTGGTGTGGGCGGATTCATTTGCAGCAGAACTAGTATCCCCACGTGCGAACTCTCTGGCTTCCTCCTTATCGCCAATGAGGCTTGTTGAAACACTGAAGCAAAAACTTCCATTTTTCATATATATATAACTTACAGCATTACCTTACAAGAAGCCAGATTAGAATAATAACACTGTTAAGTAAGTGTATCCTGTTTTTATTTTTCTAACATATTTAATGTATAACATGGAATCGACTCTGTGGATGATCATTAAAATGGTCTTCTAAGCCTTGTCCAGAGACAAAACTCGTCATTTTGGGCAGAAAAGCACAGGTTCGTATCCGCTGGCGAAGTGCATTGAAAGCATTATTGAATGTCGAGCATTTTAGTGTGTAATCATTCATTACTAAAGTGACTGTGAAACAGATTCAACTTACCCAAGGTGCCTTTTTTTTTTTTTTTTTTACACTGCATCTACAGGTGCCATCACAATTTGGAGCACATACAGTATTGACAATTTTCGAGATTTTCGATTACACACCAGATAAAAGAATATTAATTTAGCGGGGAAAAATTAGGATGCTAAGTGTTATATTTTTAAAGTTATTCTGGAACATACACATACACATGCATCTATCTATATTTAATATATATATAAAATGAAAATGCATGCAGAAAAAAAATGATTGATACAAAATATATATATATATATATATATATTCATACGGTTTATAATCTCCATTAATTCTTACATTCGCTTCGGAACTTTCGCTTACATTTCCCCTAAGAAATAATAAATCACTTCACCAATATTTACCACAACATTTCGTTTTCCCACGCTACTAATTAACGGTAACCCAGCAACGGGCGTCGAATCCTCTCAGTCGGTCGTCCACACTGATAGGTTTATGACTAGCAATAATTCTACCCTGTCAGAGAATTTTTGATCAATTGCTTACTGACCATGTTTCAGAAGCAGTCAAAGTTTTATGTCACTTCACTTGATATTTGTCTTATACAACAAACAATACTGCCAATTCGTTTTTCTTCAATCTTGCCGGCTCTACACTGAAAGTTACGTGTCCATACATATATATTGTTACATGTTATAAATATTGTCCCAATCTATATCGAGTCTCCTCGTTTCTGAAAACAATGGCTGCAATAGACGCCACCAGCTGAGTCGAATATGAGTCCTTCTACGCACTTTTTACAACTGAGTCTTGAGTTGGACAATAATAACAATATATAGCGTTTAATAAACTTATTAAAACTTAATTAAACTTATCGATTTATTATATTTATAGTACTAAATATTTTTTTTCAATTTTTGCTAAAATTAGATTACGCTATATTAAAAATTATTTTAATATATGTGCGCTTGTGACGATTATTGTCATTTAAAAAAATAAAAAATTTAGAGCTTGAATCTTATTTTCTAATCACACTTGCCCATTATATACTACCACAATTTGAAAGGAACATGGACATCTAGGGAGTTCACACCTCCTCCCAACACTTCCGAAACCAACGGAATGACTTTCCGACCTACGGATTTATGATCAACTTAAGATTTTTCCAAATTCTAAATCAAATTCTTCTTCTTCATTTCTGTAATCCAATAAGTCGCCCGTAAACTTAAGAATGTGGATGGGATGTAGTAATGGGCAAATTATTTTATTTTAAAACATTTGAAATATCCCTTTAAACCTTAGGTCCTGGTCTAATAAAATCGTAGAGCGTTGCGGGGGGTAATGTGACTAGTGTCTTCAAGCTACACGTGGCCTGGATAGTGCTAAATGAGTAAGCAGCCCTTGATTATGGCACAAAGATTAACTGTCGCTGCTTATTGCTGCATTAGAACAACAACAACATTTCAAATGTTGCCATTCAGAAAAAACTTTTTTCTCGTTATGAATATAATGACAAGTAATATTTTAACAATGCGTTAATAATTGCAATAACAAGTATTGTATTCGATTCCAAACTTCGTAATATCATGTTCTACGCTTGATGGTGGCTGTAATTAAGAATGCCATTCGATATTCTAGCTTGCTTCATAATTTTATATCGATAATGAGACAAGAAAACATGTTCGCTTCAAACTTTCACATTTAATTGGACGGGTATAATTTAACGAAGCGATGTTAATCGTTAGTGAACATCATCAGTAAATCTCCATCCTATTTATAAAACCCACTCTAAAACAGTGTTGACATAATTCACTGTTGACAAAACATCATGCTATGCAGCTTGCGTTCACTTGTTTTTGAAAAATAAATAATAATAACAAAAAGAGGTAACTCGCTTTGTGTACTTTAAGAAGCGATTACGATTTTCGTACTATGGCTATATATATTAACTATTGTAGCAACTGAAACTTAATACTTACAAAAAAAAAAAAAAAAAAAAAAAAAATAGCTATGGTCAGTTGATGTTGGATTACTGGTATTTCTTTTTTTTATGGAATTCTTCGATTCTTTCTTATTTGCTAAGCCTTTCAGTAGCCATTCGTTTTATAGTTTTCCTTTCAAAATAAATATAATTTTTTTTTTTTTTTTTGTTCTTGTTGTAAAATGGTATTTATATAACCTCCGTGAGCTTTGAGTTTATTCTATAGGAACTTACTTTTTATTTTTCCATGGAGATTTGTATTCTATTGAGAAAGAAACAATCAATTCCTCGCCAAAAAAGTCGTAAAAGAGTCTGTTATACAAAAGAATCCTTTGCCTGGAGGATTTTTTTTTAAACCTACTGCTCACAAACACCAAGTAATTCAAACATTTAAAGTGGCTTATATTGCAGCAATTTAAAATGAAATGGATGTGTGTGTGTGGGGATTTATATTGGACTAAAGAAAAAAAAAAAAAAAAGATACTTCAAATAAATTCTTTTATAAAAGAACTAGATTTTACTCACTCATTCGCAGCTATTGAGCTATCTGTGGATGAAAACTGTTTTTGGAATATGCAAAATTCATCGGAGCTTTAGTAAAAGAATTTATTAACCCATGGATGTATTCAATATATTGACTGCATTTCTTTATAAATAACAAAATAAATAAATAAATAATAAACAATACAATATAATAAAAAGCCAAAAAAAAAAGTTAAACTAAAAAGCTAAGTATTATATAAGTGTTTAGTATTCAATTTATTTTTGTAATAACCAATAACAAAAATTATGAATCAAATGATTTTTATGGAACATTTTTTTTTTTCTTTTTCTATTCATACCTATAAATATCTGTTCACAACTATGTGTTGATCGAAATAAGCTTGTGTTTTTTAAAATAGTGTTTAGTGACATACACATATATTTTAATGAGCGCAATTTTAAAATGGAATGCATTTTTGAATCGTAAATATCGTACAGATAAAAGAAAATTGCTCAGATAGGAATTTTTGAAAGTGTAGTAACAGATACCAATATAGTATAGAATAGCTGAAGACAAGCAAAGGAAAAATTGTACATTTCTAAAACAAAGATTCTCTACTTGTAATACATTAAATCTTATTTGTTCTTAATAACAGAATAGCTTCTATAAGATCTTCTTTCATGGTGATCCAAGATAGCTTTTTGATTAGTCCCAGTGCTGGGAAAGTCTCATCACTTGCTTAAACTACTTTAAGACACATTATGTTGAGAATTTTTTGTGGATATTGTACAGCTAGTTATGATTCTGCTTTACCCTTGGATTTTCACCCATAGACATAAGTATTTTGAGTAACAAAGAATTACATTAAAATCTCACCCAATCATCTGTAAATAACTACGACTTTTCATTGGCAATTTCAGCTATGCCACATCCTTCCAAGAGCAATCAATCAACATTATAACCTGTAACACATTTTATAGAAGTCGTTCCAATAAATTGTTATACTGATAGCAGTAAAATAAATAATAAAGTTGATTTCGCCTACATCATCAACAAAAATGGTCATGAATTAAAATGCCATCAATGCAGAATTCGTAACGAATGTATCTTGTTTATTGCCGAACTGTTGTGCATTAAATTTGCATTAGATCAGATAAATAAGCAAAATGATTCCTATTGAAAATGTGTAATAATGTACAGATTATCGATCGAACAGTTTTCAGCAGCACTGGGCTTGAACGTAATAGAAAATTTTAAGAAAGGACTAGGACTAACACTTCAAAAAGTCAAATGGCCAACAAATTTTAGCCAATTTGTTAATCAGAAGCTTGCTTTTACAACAATTTGTAAATTTGTTCATTCTTATTTTGATGTTTCTTAAATCCCTTCTCTATCTCTTTTTAAATTCCTACTATTAGTTCACACACTCGCTATATATATATCTTGTTCAAATTTTAAATCGTTCATAAAATACTTTTTATTCATCCACTCGAGTTCAAATACAATTTTTTTTTAGAACTTGCAGTGGGATGACACTGGATGTGAATACAGTTTTCTCAAATATTAATTCATTAATTAATTAATTTTATTTCTTTTAGATTTAAGTTGCATGTATCTCTAATAATAGATGGCGCCAGACGTAAGAGGAAAATTTCAACTTTATTTTGTAAAGGACTTTTCTGCAATATAACATAGTAAAAAAAAGTAGAATTGATCTTAAAATTTTTTTTTTATATTACTTGTTTATTTAATTTCTCTTAATTTAATGATGTCACGTATCCTTTTAAATTAACCACTTATTCGATGTTTTTATTATTTTACTGTCAGCGATTTGTTTGTTGCTTATTTCTGTACGCCTAGTGTGATATTTTGTAGTATATAAGACTATCTTGTAAACTTCAATAAAAAAAATTTATAAAATGACTTGATATGTTGGTGAAGAAGTCGCTGTCTTTGTAAGTGGTTGGATTATTGAACTGCCTCCTTAATATTTGATTTTAACATTAATTCTGAGAATTTGGGAAAAATAAAAAATTATCTTTTATGAAATAATCGGCATAAAAGCATCTAATAAAGCTATTTTGCAGTGAATTTAATTTGAACTAATCATTTTCATTTAATTTCTTATTTATTAATAATTAGCAGACGTTTACTAATTAATAAATAAGAACGTTGCAGACGAGAAGATTTTTTCATTCTAAACAAAACATTTTTTCGTTCGTAAAATTTTGCCCATGAGAAAAAAGAAATATTGGCGACAAGTGTAAGTAATTATTTTGAAAATTATGCAAAGGAAAAAAATTATTTTGAATGACTATTTATAAAATAAAATCAATTTTTGAAACAAACAGAAAATGCATTGAAAAAAAGAATACAATCAGACTTGTCGACTTTACTACTTTTACTATTTTTGACTAAATTGACTATTACTTTTTTTTTTTTTTTAAATAAATTTGCCATTTTACTTAAAAAAAAAAAATAAATAAATTTTCTGTTTTGTTTAAAAAATAAATAAATAATGACAATTTTTTCTCGAGATTTTCGACTACACGCCATATAAAAAACTAATGAATTCACTTTAGCTTAATTTATAATTTTTAATTTATATTTTCAAACAAATTATGCTTATAAAAATATATCAAATATATTAAATTACATTTAGAAATTGTATATTCTAACATTATTGAGTTAATATAAGTACGGCAAATCTTTTTTTTTTTGGGGGAGGGGGAAAGGATGGAGGGAGGAGGCTTTTTCCTTTTTACTTACACACATTCATACAAACATAAATCCATTTATATATATACATGCTTTTACAAGATTAAATAGTTTACAAGATTAAAAACGCTATGTTTATTACATTAACGGAATATATATATTCTTAAAAATGGATGAAAACATTATTTTGTATTCTCTTAAAGAAAACTGACTTGGAAATTTAATAAAAATTGGTTAAAAAATGTGTTTGAGCCTCAAGAATAAACCTAGCTCACCATTGCTGCCATTGATTTCTATTATTTTGATATTTTGAATTTGATTGGTTTGTGCTACGACATAGAAACACGAATCAGTGGAATCTTGTTGTGTGATTCTTTCGGAAACAAGACTTATTGGAAGTCGTCTCGTAGTTGAGTGAGTCATGGCGAGTCAGTCGATGATATCGATTATTCATAATGATAGGCTTGTTTTTAAGTCCATTTAATGTTCTTGTTAGACATATTTTCGTATCGACATTTAGGATAGAATTAAAATTACTTGACAAAAGAAACAAAGCTTTTTGTTTGTTAGGTCAAATAACAATATTCGATAACGTACTAACGAATAGTATAAAGTAGAAAAAAAAAATCGACAACGCACAATTTTTTCCATCAAAATATATGTTTGCAATAATTTCATAGCATTTTTAAGTATAACCATAGTTAGCTGTCATTATTCTCAACATAGATTAATAATTAAAATATGTACTGACATTAATTTTACTACTTATTAACTTTTAAAATCTATTGTATATTGATAGATAAATATACATATATATGACAATTTCTTTATAGATTTCAGACATGACCGTTTCGTTTCAAATGCAACCTTTCAGACAAGTAATAATAAGAAGAAAAACAATTCAGACAAATAAAAATCGAGACAAATAATAAAAGAAAAGATATGCAGACAAATAACAAGTAATATGAAAAAATTTTAAAGTCAATTGCTACTTTTTTTTCACTCTATTGCAGAAAGTCCTTTATAAATAATTTTCATTTTTTTTTTTTAATTCTCTCTTCTCTCTCACACACACATTTTCTCTCTCATATACACACTTTTCATCTCTCTCTCATTTCATTTATCTTTCATTTATTCACATATTTCATTTTCCATTTTGTTCCCTCCTTAATAATACCCTGTATCTATAAGGAAATGCAACAATAGCTGCTATTTATAATTATTTGTGGTTATTAATTTTTGCATTTCTGGAATTAGGATAGGGTACTATAAATTAGTAGGCCGGAAAGTCTTTCTATTGGGCTGGAGGTGTGTAGGAACCCTTCCGAAGCCTCCACTGTGAATGACCATTGTAAATTGCAATAATATAATAGAGATGATCTTAATTGCCATTCTCCTCGTTGTGAAACCTGGGTAACGCTGAATCTGCTACCTATCTGCCATTCCAGTAATATCAACTCATATTATGTTGGTATACATTAGTTGAAAACAGTACTATAATATATTTTTACCTTTTAATAATGCCTTTTTTCTTTCTACATCTTTATTAAATTGAAAAATGTATCATCAAAAATAAATTCATGCAATAAGTCAATCTTATTTTACTTTCCATTCCACACAAGCAGCCTTCATTTTTAGGAGCACAAATAGGCCATTAGAACACAAAGGAATGTAATGGAAGAGCCATTTTGGAATTAAAGAACATTCACTCACAATTTCCCTCTCAGCAGATTAAGAAATCCTGCTGCCACCCTTTTAACTGTCAAGCGAAATTCGATCTTTTTAAACATCCTTTTTCAAAGGGAAAAAGAAAATCCCCAGTCATTTTTACTGCTTCGAGTTCTTAAAAACCCTCCGCGAAGACAAAATAGTTCGGAAATAGACGACATTTTTCTGGGGAAGGAAAAAAAAATATTAAAATAATAATAATAATAATAAGTTCCATTTTAAGACGGATGAACGCTTGTAGGAGACCAGCGTTGCGAATAAAGAGCCGTAACCATGGCGACAGATTCATCTCGGTTTTCATCGTTTCGTGACCGTTCCCCCCTCACTCTCCCTCTCCCGACGTCCTTTCTCCATCTTCTTTTTTTTTTCCTTTTAAAAGGGGAAAATTTATTTATGTGTTTATTTATTTTTCTTTTCTTCTCTAAAACTTTCGATTTCCAGTTTTTGATTTTTGGAGAAAAATTTTTCCATCGCGTTCGATGTTGTCGATATTTTTATTCGTACACAGCGAAATTTTTATTCTCCATCGAGGAAGGCAATGTTTCATTGATTTTTGCTCAGAAATTCAGCTGTGTTGAATGAATTAACTACATGGCATTTATCAGAAAAAACTTAATCCAGGAAACATTTTACCTAAACATTAACCATTTGCATTTATGCGCAGTCAGCATAAATTGTTTAAACATTATTGTACACATTAACATTTAATTAAAAACTATTATTATTATATATGTAGTTAACATTATATAATCAGTGATACATATCAGTGATATAATACGGAAAACATTCATTCAGCCGTTCAGTTACAAGCAGTCGATATTTGAATCTTTCAGCTTACGACTAATCTGCAATCAAGATCTTTCCCTACATTTTTTGTACTGTCAACGATTCTTAACCCAGCGCTAATGTATTCTTCATGTCATTTTTAGTGTTTTCCGACAATGGCAGTTAATACTTAAACAAGATTTTTAGCGTAACTCCCTGTGTAAACAAAACCAAATCACATGGCGTAAGATCAAAAGCGATCTTGGTAGCCATGTGTATAAAAAATCATCGTCACCCTCATTCGATGGGAACTCTTTATTTAAGTAACTACGAACATCCTGGTGCCCAGGTAAGAGAAATTTCCATCTTTATTTAAATCAAGTTCGTACATATAATTTTACTGTTTTCTGCTGGGCTTAAAAAAATGGCTCATATAATATTTGTGATAGAGCACAAGAAAAAAAAAAGTTTGGTTCAGTTTTGGTATATGTCTTTACCCAAAATCTCTCCTCCACATTTGCATCGTGCGATGTTGAAAAGAAAAAGAATTTAAATGTTTTTCCTCTATTTACATGAATTATAGATTTTTATTATATGCATTGTTATTAAAATGTAATTTTTTAATCTAGAGTCTATTTTTAAATACGATTGGTTCGGCTTTGTTTTACTTAGTTGAGGTAATTTTATACGCAACAAATATTGTAAAAATCAATCATTTCCATTATTGAATTTTGAATATGACTTCCTTAGTTTGAAAACCCAATGCGTCATTAGGCCTTGCCAACTCCTGTTATTACGTTAAAACGACCCAGTGTAACAAGAATGTTGTAAAATCAATAAATTTCATTATTGTTGGGTTTCGAATGCGGCCCAATCATTTTCATTATTTAAAAATTATTAGCTTTCAGAACAGAGTAGATTCCATTTATCTACAAATTCCTTCAAGAACAGGTCATCAAATGAAGCATTACGTGGTGTTATTTTTGATGTCGCCTCACTTTTTAGGATTTATTTTCTTCGCAATTATTCGCTCTGGTGACTTCCAGAACAAAGCCCATAATCTAATAATGGTTTCAAAAGTATTCTGAAATGGAGGTTAAAGGAACTCAATAATCATCAGAATCATTTCTGAAATCATCCTAAAATGTTGAAACCTTTGTACATAAAAGGATTCGCCAAGAAAACGCACCTTAAGTACTCTCAAAGAGGAATATTTTAAGTCTCATTTCTGTTAATAGACACAACATGCGAAAGTGTTTGTTGGAAACTGCTCATTCATTACCGTTCTTTGGCAGCATTCTTATGGAAATGAAATGGATCTAATTTGCCTTAGAATTACTGAAAAGTGGCCTTTTTATTTGGTGTTAAAAATATTGAATTGCTCTTGAATCGCTATCATCAAGAAAACTTGTATTTCACGAACTGAAACATTTAGTGGAACTAATTAAGGAAATGTATAATTTCTAATTATGTTGGTTTACTAGGTAGAACAAAATAAGTGTTTGAACTTCAGATTAAACTGGTATTTGAATTGAGTTAAAACAGATCATGTTGCTTCATTTTACTTCTTTAAGTAAAATGTGGCAAAAGAAAGTGAGGAAGGTTAAAATTTCAAAGGGAAATATATAAAAAAATTTAATTTATAAAAATTAAGAAAAATGTGCTTTCATATATCGTCAGCTATTTATATCCTCATTTATCACACCTTCACTAATTTATATCATTCATTTATCAAAACTACGGTAATTCACTTATCATTCATTTGGCACTAAAACCATTTTTATATTCATAAATGTAAGATTAAAATTAAGCAGATTTCACTTTATTTTGTGGAATCAGGAAACAACCTATAACATGTAAAATAAATGTTTTTCTGAATTATGTATAGATTAACGCTTTTGGGCTAGAAGGTTTCGGTTAGTCGGTGGTGCCATGAATATTTAGTGCTGCAGAGATCCACTATAAACCATGTGGTTCCCGGTCCTAATAGGACTGCTAGAGGCATTGGGCTGGCATAATTCTTTACCCTGTAAAAGAAAGCAAGCAATGCATA
>BPLR01004478.1:0-129182 GCA_021605095.1 Caerostris extrusa | reverse complement strand
TATTTGATAGGAAGGAAACAGGCACCCAGGCTGTAGCCAGTTGTATTTGGCTATACAGCCTTTCCTGCCCAAGAAGGTTGACGCATTACATATTTGATAGGCCCCAGCCACCCGGGCTTGTATGGTTTTTTTACTAACCGGAATACCCTGCCAAGAAAAAGTTAACGCATTCCATACCCTGGCCAAGTTGTAAGGCTTGACCCGCCTATTGGCGAAGAATGTTAGCGCATATTCATGATAGGAAGGAGACAGTCACCCAGGCTGTAGTCAGTCGTATTTGGCTATCCGGCTTACATTGGCCAAGAAGGTTGAAGCATTCCGTATTTAATTGGAAGGAGACAGGCACCCGGGCTGTAGCCAGTGGTATTTGGCTAACAGGCCTACCCCCTGGCCTAGAAGGCTGACGCATTCCATATTTGATAGGAAGGAGACTGCCTCCCGGGGTATTGCCAGTTTTATCTGGCTACCAGGCCTACCTTTGGAAAAGAAGGTTAACATATTCCATATTTGATAGGAAGAAGACAGACACTCCGGCTGTAGTTAGTGGTATTTGGCTAACCGGCCTACCCTGGCCAAGAAAGTTAACGCATTCCATATTTGATAGGAAGGAGACAGCCACCCGTGCTATTGCCAGTTGTATTTGACTAACCGGCCTACCCTGGCCATGAAGGTTGACGCATTCCATATTTGATAGGCAGGAGTTCCCCACCCGGGCTGTAGCCAGTGATATTCGCCAAACAGGCCTATCCTGACCAAGAAGGTTGACTCATTGCATATTTGATAGGAAGGAGACAGCCACCCGTGCTGTAGCCAGTTGTATTTGGCTAACCTTCCTACCCTGCCCAAGAAGGTTAACTCATTCCATATTCAATAGCAAGGAGACAGGCACCCGGGCTGTAGCCAGTGGTATTTGGCTATCCGGCCTACCTTGGTCAAGAAGGTTGACTAATTTCATATTTGATAGGAAGCAGACAGTCACCCGGGTTTTTGCCAGATGTATTTGGCTATCCGGCATACCCTGGCCAAGAAGGTTGACGCATTCCATATTTGATAGGAAAGAGACAGCCAACCGGGCGGTTGCCAGTTGTATTTGGCTAACAGGCCTACCCTGGTCAAGAAGGTTAACGCATTCCATATTTAATTGGAAAGGAGACAGGCACCCGGGCTGTAGCCAGTTGTGTTTGGCTAACAGGCCTACCCTGGTGAAGAAGGTTGTCGCATTTCATATTTGATAGGAAGGAGACGGTCACCGGGCTGTAGCCAGTTGTATTTGGCAACCGGCCTACCCTGCCCAAGATAGGTTGACGCATTCCATATTTGATAGGAAGGAGACAGCCACCCGGGCTGTAGGCAGTTGTATTTGGCTAACCGGCCTACCTTGGCCAAGAAGGTTAACGCATTCCATATTTTTATTTGAAGGAGACAGGCACCCGGGTATTAGCCAGTTGTATTTGGCTAACCGGCCTACCCTGCTCAAGAAGGTTGACGCATTCCATATTTGATAGGAAGGAGACAGCCACCCAGGCTGTAGTCCAGTGGTATTTGGCTAACCGGCCTACCCTGGCCAAGAAGGTTAACGCATTCCATATTTAATTGGAAGGAGACAGGCACCCGGCTGCAGCCAGTGGTATTTGGCTAACGGCCTACCTTGGTCAAGAAGGTTGACGCATTTCATATTTGATAGGAGGAGACACCCGGAGCCAGTGGTGTATTTGGCTAACCGGCCTACTCTGCCCAAGAAGGTTAACGCATTCCATATTTGATAGGAAGGAGACAGTCACCCGGGCTGTAGGCAGTGGTATTTGGCTAACCGGCCTACCTTGGAAAAGAAGGTTAACGCATTCCATATTTGATAGGAAGGTGGACAGGACCCGGGCTATAGCCAGTTGTATTTGGCTAACCGGCCTACCCTGGCCAAGAAGGTTAACGCATTTCATATTTGATAGGAAGGAGACAGGCACCCGGGCTGTAGCCAGTTGTATTTGGCTAACCGCCCTACCTTGGCCAAGAAGGTTGACGCATTCCATATTTGATAGGAAGGAGACAGGACCCGGGCAGCAGCCAGTGGTGTTTTGACTAACCGGCCTACCTGGCCAAGAAGGTTAACGCATTCCATATTTGATAGGAAGGAGACAGCCACCAGGCTGTAGCCAGTTGTATTTGGCTAACCGGCCTACCTTGTCCAAGAAGGTTAACGCATTCCATATTTGATAGGAAGGAGACAGGACCCGGGTTGTAGCCAGTTGTATTTGGCTAACCGCCCTACCTTGGCCAAGAAGGTTGACGCATTCCATATTTGATAGGAAGGAGACAGGCACCCGGGCTGTAGCCAGTGGTATTAGGCTAACAGGCCTACCCTGGCCAAGAAGGTTGACGCATTGCATATTTGATAGGAAGGAGACAGCCACCGGGCGGTAGCCAGTTGTATTTGGATAAAAATCATACCCTGGCCGAGAAGGTTGACGCATTCCATATTTGATAGTAAGGAGACAGCCTGTTGCCTGTTGTATTTGACTAACCGGCCCACCTTGGCCAAGAAGGTTAACCCATTCCATATTTGATCGGAAGGAGACAGCCCCTGGTCTGTAGTCAGTGGTTGTATTTGGCTAACCGACCTACCTTGGCGAAGAAGGTTAACGCATTCCATATTTGATAGGAAGGAGACAACCACCCGTGCTGTAGCCAGTGTATTTGGCTAACCGGCCTACCCTGGCCAAGAAAGTTAACGCATTCCATATTTGATAGGAAGGAGACAGCTACCCGGGCAATAGCCAGTGGTGTATTTGGCTAACCGGCCTACCCTGGCCAAGAAGGTTAACGCATTCCATATTTGATAGGAAGGAGACAGGCACCCGGCTGTAGCCAGTGGTATTTGGCTAACCGGCCTACCCTGGCCAAGAAGGTTAACGCATTCCATATTTGATCGGAAGGAGATAGGCTTCCGGGCGGTCGCCAGTTGCATTTGGCTAACCGGCCTTCCCTGCCCAAGAAGGTTGACGCATTCCATATTTGATAGAAGGAGACAGCTACCCGGGCAGTAGCCTGTGGTGTTTGGCAATCCGGCCTACCCTGGCCAAGATGGTTGACGCATTCCATATTTGATAAGGAAGGAGACAGTAGGGGCTGTAGGCAGTTGTATTTGGCTAACAGGCCTACCCTGGCCAAGAAAGTTAACGCATTCCATATTTGATTGGAAGGAGACAGCCACCCGTGCTGTAGCCAGTGTATTTGTGGCCTATCCTGGACAAGAGGGTTAACGCATTCCATATTTAATAGGAAGGAAACAGGCACCCAAGAAGTAGCCAGTTGTATTTGGCTATCCGGCCTTCCCTGCCCAAGAAGATTGACGCAATACATATTTGATAGGCAGAACCCGCCACCCGGGCTGTAGTCAGTGGTATTTGGCTAACTGGCCTACCCTGGCCAAGAAGGTTGACGCATTCCATATTTGATAGGAAGGAGACAGCACCCGGGCTGTAGCCAGTTGTATTTGGCTAACAGGCCTACCCTGGCCAAGAAGGTTAACGCATTCCATATTTGATAGGAAGGAGACAGCCACCCGGGCTGTAGCCAGTTGTATTTGATAACCGGCCTATCCTGGCCAAGAACGTTAACCCATTCCATAATTGGTAGGAAGGGCTGCAGACAGCCAACCGGGCTGTTGCCAGTTGTTTTTTGGCTAACAGGCCTACCCTGGCCAAGAACGTTAACGCATTCCATATTTATTTGGAAGGAGACAGCCACCGGGCTTCCAGTTGTATTTGGCTAACAGGTCTACCCTGGCCAAGAAAGTTAACGCATTCCATATTTAATTGGAAGGAGACAGGCACCCGGGCTGTAGCCAGTTGTATTTGGCTAACCGGCCTACCTTGGTGAAGAAGGTTGTCGCATTTCATATTTGATAGGAAGCAGACGGTCACCCGGGCTGTAGCTAGAGGTGTTTGACAATCCGGCCTACCCTTGCCAAGATAGTTGATGCATTCCATATTTGATATTAAGTATACAGCCACCCGGGCTGTAGGCAGTTGTATTTGGCTAACAGGCCTACATTGGCCAAAAAGGTTAACGCATTCCATATTTTATTTGAAGGAGACAGGCACCCGGGTATTATCCAGTTGTATTTGGCTAACCGGCCTTCCCTGCTCAAGAAGGTTGACGCATTCCATATTTGATAGGCAGGGAGACAGCCACCCAGGCTGTAGTCAGTGGTTTTTGGCTAACCGGCCTACCCTGGCCGAGAAAGTTAACGCATTCCATATTTGATTGGAAGGAGACAGGCACCCGGCCTGCATCCAGTGGTGTTTGGCTATACGGACTACCTTGGTCAAGAAGGTTGACGCATTTCATATTTGATAGGCAGGAGTTCCCCACCCGGGCTGTAGCCAGTGGTGTTTGGCTAACCGGCCTACCCTGCCCAAGAAGGTTGACGCATTGCATATTTGATAGGAAGGAGACAGTCACCCGGGCTGTATCCAGTTGTATTTGTCTAACAGGCCTACCTTGGAAAAGAAGGTTAACGCATTCCATATTTGATAGGAAGGTGGCAGGACACCGGGCTATAGCCAGTTGTATTTGGCTAACCGGCCTACCCTGGCGAAGAAGGTTAACGCATTTCATATTTGATCGGAAGGAGACAGGACCCTGGCACCCGGCTGTAGCCAGAAGGTATTTGGCTATCCGGCCTACCCTGGACAAGAAGGTTGACGCAATCCATATTTGATAGGAAGGAGACAGCTACCCGGGCTGTAGCAGCCAGTGGCTGTTTTTCAATCCGGCCTACACTGGCCAAGGTTGACGCATTCCATATTTGATAAGAAGGAGACAGCCACCCGGGCTGTAGCCAGTTGTATTTGGCTAACAGGCCTACCCCGTCCAAGAAAGGTTGACGCATTATATTTGATAGGAAGGAGACAGCCACACCGGGCTGTAGCCAGTTGTATTTGGCTAACCGGCCTACCCTGGACAAGAAGGTTAACGCATTCCATATTTGATAGGAAGGAAACAGGCACCCAGGCTGTAGCCAGTTGTATTTGGCTATACAGCCTTTCCTGCCCAAGAAGGTTGACGCATTCCATATTTGATAGGAAGGAGACCCAGCCACCCGGGCTGTAGTCAGTGGTATTTGGCTAACCGGCCTACCCTGGCCAAGAAAGTTAACGCATTCCATATTTTTATTGAAGGAGACAGAAACCCGGGCTGTAGCCAGTTGTATTTGGCTAACCGGCCTACCCTGGCCAAGAAGTTAACGCATTCCATATTTGATAGGAAGGAGACAGCCACCCAGGCTGTAGCCAGTTGTATTTGGCTAACCGGCCTACCCTGGCCAAGAAGGTTGAAGCATTCCATATTTGATTGGAAGGAGACAGGCACCCGGGCTGTAGCCAGTGGTATTTGGCTAACCGGCCTACCCTGGCCAAGAAGGTTGACGCATTCCATATTTGATAGGAAGGAGACAGTCCTCCCGGGCTGTAGCCAGTTGTATTTGGCTACCAGGCCTACCTTGGAAAAGAAGGTTAACATATTCCATATTTGATAGGAAGAGACAGACACCCGGCTGTAGCCAGTGGTATTTGGCTAACCGGCCTACCCTGGCCAAGAAGGTTAACGCATTCCATATTTGATAGGAAGGAGACAGCCACCCGGGCTGTAGCCAGTTGTATTTGGCTATCCGGCCTACCCTGGCCATGAAGATGGTTGACGCATTCCATATTTGATAGGAAGGAGACAGTCACCCGGGCTGTTGCCAGTGTATTTTTTCTAACGGCCTACCCTGCCAAGAAGGTTGACGCATTCCATATTTGATTGGAAGGAGACAGGCACCCGGGCTGTAGCAGTGTATTTGGCCAGGCCTGGCCAAGAAGGTTAACGCATTCCATATTTGAAAGGAAGGAGACAGCCACCCGCTGTAGCCAGTGTATTTGGCTATCCGGCCTACCCTGGCCAAGATGGTTGACGCATTCCATATTTGATAGGAAGGAGACAGCCACCCGGGCTGTAGCCAGTTGTATTTGGCTAACAGGCCTACCCTGGCCAAGAAGGTTAACGCATTCCATATTTATTGGGAAGGAGACAGCCACCACCGGGCTGTTCCAGTTGTATTTGGCTAACCGGCCTTCCCTGGCCAAGAAGTTAACGCATTCCATATTTGATAGGAAGGAGACAGTCACCCGGGCTGTAGCCAGTGGTGTTTTTGGCTAACTGGCTACCTTGGCCAAGAAGGTTGACGCATTCCATATTTGATAGGAAGGAGACAGTCACCCAGGGCTGGTAGCCAGTGGTATTTGGCTAACCGGCCTACCCCTTGCCAAGAAGGTTGACGCATTCCATATTTGATAGGAAGGAGACAGCCACCCGGGCTGTAGCCAGTTGTATTTGGCTAACCGGCCTACCTTGGCCAAGAAGGTTGACGCATTCCATATTTGATAGGAAGGAGACAGGCACCCGGGCTGCATCAGTTGTATTTGGCTAACCGGCCTACCCTGGCCAAGAAAGAAGGTTGACGCATTCCATATTTGATAGGAAGAAGACAGGCACCCGGCTGTAGCCAGTGGTATTTGGCTAACAGGCCTACCCTGGCCGAGAAGGTTGACGCATTCATATTTGATAGGAAGGAGACAGTCACCCGGGCTGTAGCCAGTTGTTTTGGCTAACCGGCCTACCCTGCCCAAGAAGGTTAACGTATTCCATATTTGATAGGAGGTAACAGGACCACGGGCTGTAGCCAGTGATATTTGGCTAAACAGGCCTACCCTGACCAAGAAGGTTGACTCATTGCATATTTGATAGGAAGGAGACAGTCACCCGGGCTGTAGCCAGTTGTATTTGTCTAACAGGCCTACCTTGGAAAAAGAAGGTTAACGCATTCCATGAAGCATCAAACATCGTCTTCTCTAATGCGTTGGAACCAGAATCTTCTGCTGCGTCCAGATCCCCAAATATTGAAGATCCACAGTAGTGCCAACGCCTCTACAAGAGGATCGTAGGCGTGCGATTAGGGAAATTCAAAAGAAGTCATCGGGTGAGAGGTGCTCCTTGCCACCGAGCACAGTTGAAGAATTCTTCTCCTCTCTCTGGAAACCGTCTTCTTCGAACCCCCAGTTTTTATCACGCTTCATCACATGATCGAGAAGTCCTAAATCTCCCCCTTTCCGTGGCAGAGGTCATGAGAGCCTTCAGGTCATGTGAAAACTGCGGCACCTGGCTCGGATCGGATTACCTACCACCATTGGAGATCTTTGGACCCAAAAGCGACAGTATACTCACCAAGTTTTTAATTGCTGTGTGCAAGTTCAATTCTTCCCAGAGGAATGGAAGAAGTCCACCACCATCCTCATTCCAAAATCTGGGGACTTGCAAGTTGGAGGCCAATTGCTCTGGGCAGCACTGCCTACAAATTTTTCATGAAGTGCCTCACTGCAAGACTACAAAAACTGGTGCCAAAAATATGATGTTCTTTCCCCATGTCAGAAGGGCTTCACGCCTTTTGATGGGGTTTTAGAACACAACTTCATTTTTGCAACGCAGGATTGAGAAAGCAATATCCTCCAAGTCTCACCTGTGTGTTGCCTTCCTGGATGTGTCTAATGCCTTTGGCTCGCTACCCCACTCTGCCATCCGTGACTGTTTAGCAGCCATAGGTGATGGTGACATTTCTGAATCTTGTCATGGACGCCTATTCTAACTGTTTTACGTCCATTCTGACTAATGGCACTCGCACTGATCTAATTCCGATCAGTTGCGGTGTCAAGCAGGGTTTCCCACTTAGTGGCTTACTTTTTAACCTATGCATTGACCTTGTGCTGCGGAAATTCAAGGTGATGCGGCCGATCATCGCGTACTTTGCCTTCGCGGAAGATCTGGTCTTTCTTGCTGACAGCCAGGTTCATCTTCAAAACGACTTGAATCATGTCCATGACCTTCTCCAACAAATTTCACTTTGCCTGAATCCTTCAAAGTGCAAGACCCTTCACATCTGCGGTGGTCTTCCTGCTGGAGTTAGGGGCACCTCATTTGAAATTAATGGCCGTCCAATTCCAAGGATGGAAGAGTTTGACTCTACTCGCTTTCTTGGAAAACCGTCGGTTTCAATGCCTGCCCAAACTATTCTAATATTAATGATATGTGCAATTGGGCATGAACATCATGTGTTCCGCTTTGGCTCTCTGGCAGCGCATGATGCCCTGAAAGCTTTTCTTTCTTCCGGCCACACAGTTTGGCTGTGCGAACCGGCCAATTTAGGCAAACAGAGTGGGAGAAAGTTGATAGAATGATAAGGAAAGAGGTCAAAACGACTCTATCGGTTCCTGATGGTGCAGCCAACGAATATCTATACGGCCACAGTAAGCATGGATGTATGGGCATCCCCATTGCATCTGAGGAGTCGGACCCCTCAATCTTGTGGACACTGCCTTTAAGTTGCTCACCTCCAAGGACGAACAGTTGCAGCAAATGGCAGTGTCGCACCTTATTAAAACTGTGAAGCTTCGCATTCACACTGAACCCCTCAGATTCGGATCTTGGCGTGAGTAGTGAGATTGAGGGTAGATTTGCTACCTCCTCAAACAAACTGTCTAACACCTGGACGGTTTTGCAAGATCCGGGCGTCAAGAGGGTAGAATTGCTATCCTCCTCAAACAAACTGTCTAACACCTGGACGGTTGCAAGATCCCGCGTCAAGGAGGTTGAATATCGAATGGACCTTTGTGGATGGTGTGCCCAGATTGGCTTTGAGGATCTTGTTTTAAAGCCACAGCAAAGGCGGCGTATCATGCACAGCATTCGGGATCATCTTCGGATGAATAGGTCTTTTGAAGCTGCGCAACAAAAATAGCCAGGGTAAGGTTCTTAAGTTCGTCTCCTTGTCCAAGCAAAAGCTCGCATTTCGTTGCGGATGGCGCCCTACACGCGGTTTGCAGATTGGAGATTCACCCACAAGGCTAGATTTGAACCTAGTTCCTCTCAATGGATGCTGTCAACCATGGAAAACTGGCGATGATAAAATGTGTCGGCGGTGCAACCAGTGGAGTGAGACTTTGCCCCATGTTATCAACCACTGCGGCATTCACTCACAAGCCTGTCAACTCAGGCACAACGCTACTGTGGAACGAGTTTTGAAAGCCATCTCTCGTAAGGCTTCCATCCTCTCAGTAAACCAAACGAACCAACTTGCGGCCAGACTTCGTTGCCCATGTTGGAAAGAAAGTGTTTATTGTGGATGTGACTTGCCCATTTGAGTTGGCTGACTCTGCCTTCACAGCGGCTTGGGAGGCCAAGTGTTCTAAATATGAGCCTCTCATTCCGTTGTATCAGGCCCAATGTCTCACCGCTACTGTTGTGCCTTTCCTTGTTGGTGCTGGTTTCCAGGTGCTTGGGCTCCTGGTGCCCTTTGGAATGACAAATTTTTGGAAAGCCTTCTGTGCCAATTCATATATCGCCCTGTTTCGTAAACTTTGTGTTTCGGACAGCGTTAAATGGGCCAGGGATATTTATATTGAACACCTTTCTGGTCATAGACAGTACCTGGTCGATGATGCACTTTGGAAGATGTTAATCAACTTTTACACCAAAAAGGTATTCCACAGGGGATCCTGCCTGGGTCCGATATTATGGAACATCTATATAAATGGAATATTAGAAATCGACCTTAGGACAGCATTCCTGCATACAAGCCTTTCGCTGACGGCGTGTAGTGATTATGTTCAGTGCTCCGGCCACATATCACCCAGTACCAACTTGTACAGATCCACTTAAAAGGTACTTAACTGGTTCAATCAAATGACTCCTTTAAACTAAACCATGACAAGAGCCTCTTCACCATTTTTGCCAATAAGAACTATTCACATATCCCAAATATCAAAATTGGAACTCATAACATTAAATACTAAAAACAACTTAAGTACCTGGGAGGTCGTCTTGGGACAAACATCTATCATGGCACCTTGGACTATGTCAAAATAAGATCTCAAAAAGTCTCATGCAAAAAATAAATAGGACAACGAGAGTTTACTCTGGGACTCACCACCAGTTAAAAAGAAATCTACAAAAGAGTCTTGGAAAAGATAATGTGTTTCTATGGTCACGAAATATGGTTCAACAATAAAGCAAAAACAGATCACTAAATTCAAATAAACTCCAAAGAATTGGACTATTAAATGTCACCAAATGCTATAGAACTGTATCGACAGATGCCCTTCAAATCCTGGCTGGTATCCCACCCACTGAAGTGACACTGCGATCTCTTACTAGCTCTACAACCTTCTTGTTTTACAGACCGACCTCCAATTACAACCAAATATACTCCACCGGCATGGAAATTGAAAAATAAATATGTGTGAACCTCCTGTGTTGAAGGTATAAGCAGAAGTTTAAATGGAGACATTTGAACGAAAAGAAGCCTTGCATCTATACAGATGGCTCTAAAATGAGTAACAAGGTAGGCAGTGCCATGGTGGTAGTAGAGAACGGAGTGCAACTACATAAGATCGCTAGACTAAATGACGAGGCATCTGTCTTTATGGCAGAATTAAAAGCAATAGAAATGGCTATCCACCATATTATCTCAAACAATATTATACATTCTAAAATTATTACAGACTCTAGATCTGTACTTCAAGCACTTCATAACCCCAGTAATATTAAACCCAGCATCTTCCACCTCAAACAACTCCTCAATAATTCTACTGCAACCATAGAACTTATCTGGACCAGGGCCCATATTGGTATCCACGGAAATGAGCTTGCAGACCAATATGCCAAACAAAGCAACATCAAGGGACACCATTGACCAAAATATGTATATTCCCATCCGGTTCATCAAGAAGCTTCTAAAACATGACGTCTTGGCAGAGTGGCAGAATCTCTGGATAAATTCGGCTAAGGGAAGAGCCGTCTTTGAATCTATGAAAAGATCAACCCCAAAAGAACCTTAAGAAACTTCTTCTTGAACCAAATTATCACTGGTCATGGTGCCATCGCAAGCTACCAACACAAGTTCTTCAATGGAAGATCCACCTGCTCCTGCGGACTATCCATTGAAGATAGACACCATCTCATCTACCAATGCACAAACTGGACTGACATTAGACGGGCATATTTCCCGAGAAACTTTACAAAAAGTGAAACTGGCAAAGTTACTAGAGGACCATCAGGTCAGTAGGTATCGTACTTATAATCAAAAAACAAATTAGAGACTATCATCGATGGACTTAATGATTAACTACCCTGACCTGAATTAAAAATGAACTCACCAGTAACGAAGACTAGTTCCTATAAAAACTACTTTTGTTGTCTAACTTGATTTTTACTTATTATTGTATATTTTAACCAAGACATACTACCATTTTGTATTGATTTTTGTAACCACTTTGTAACTATTATTACCTGTATTTCTATATTATGCAAAATTTTTTGAATAAATTTGTGTTTGGTCTGGTCCCACTGTGGTAGTACAGTGCTGGGACGCTCGGGTGACATGTGTGCCGGTGAAATTTCCGGGTCGCTTTTGTGCTGTTTGGGTTGCTGCTTGCGACACCGATCATCTTTTCGAATGCCCCCTGGGGGGCGAGCTTTTCCACGATTATGTACAGGTTGAATACCTCCGAGACAGCCACACGTTGCAAATGTGGTAAATACTTCCACACTAGTAAAACCTGCTCACAATTTAAAAATACAAAACGAAATTGTACACAAGTCATGGATGTACTTTCCGGAAATGCCACGCACAAGATAGAGAAAGGCAAATATCTTATCAAAAACCAACTATGGATAGAGTGAGAAACTCCACTTATCTCAAGGGAGCGCACATCAATTTGGGTAAAGCACGAGCTATCAACACATAGCTCAATCAAACTATCATCAAAAACCAGTTTGACTTTTCTCTTAACGAAGCGTACACTTTCGAGAATAAAGTCACCTGTATACCAAGGGACTATAAAATAATCGCGCATGACATCCAACCAAAAGCGGCCATTATCATTAAGGATAATCCAGACAGCCAGATGGTCTATAAAAATCAGTTCCTTGTGGTAATTGAATTTCAAGATAACACTTTCAACTGCCTCCTCACCTCTATATACTGTCCACCCATGGGAAACTTGACCCAGCAATTCGCCACCTTGCAATTGTGGATTGAAAAGTATCCAAACCATCGGATCCTTTTACTTGGGGACTTCAACTCCAAGTCTCGAATAGGAAAAAGAAATTTTATTCAAACAATAAATTTGATAAAATTATTTTTTATTTATTAAAACTTAGTGATACTCTTATTAAACAATTTTAAAAGCAATCTATGATATAACATAATATTATACACTGGAAGTGACAAAAGTCATGGGATAGCAATATGCAAATTTTCAGATGGCAGTAGCATCGCGTAGAACAGGTATAAATGCGCAGTGCTTTCGCAGAGCTAATTTCTGTTGAAGTTATTCATGAAGAGGTTTTTACGTGATGATGACCGCACGACGGGAATTAACAGACTTTGAACGCGGAATGTTAGTTGGAACTAGACGCATGGGTCATGCCATTTCGGAAATCGTTAGGGAATTCAACATTCCCAGATCCACTGTGTCAAGAGTGTGCCGAGAGGCGACATTTCAGGCATAACATCCCACCATGGACAGCGCAGTGATCGACCGCTCCGCACTTAACGACCTAGACCGGCGACGCCTGCAAAGAGTCGTAAATTTAACAGACAAGCAACACCGTCAATAACCGCAGAAATCAATGTGGGACGTACAAGGGACTTGTGTGTTAGAACTGTGCGGAGAAATTTGGCTTTCTTGGGGCTATTCCAGCAGAAGTCAATCGACCTGAGGCCTTTACCGACAGAACGACATCGCTTGCAGCGACTCTCGTGGGCACGTGAGCATATCGGTTGGTCCCTAGATGAATGGAAAACCGCGGGAGGCCCTAGACTATTCCACTTAAGAGGCCCTTTCACCTCCCATTTTTAAGATTGTAAATTATATGAGAGATAATAAAATACATCATTACTGTGTTGGTACTAATCTTTATAAAAAAATGTGGCATGGATAACAAATAAAAAGTCGAGAAAACTTATTTGGACATTTATTCTCAGCACCCTATATAGTACTTGTAACAATTACTCATCAAACATATTACACAACATTTACAAAGAAACAAAATTCAAATAATAAAAACCTTTGACTACGAAAATAAAATATGCAATAAAAATTATCATATTTTCTCTCAAATTAAATCAAATATATTCAATACTCACTCAAATATATTCAATACATTGAAGATTAAAGCAGATTCAATTCAGATAAATTTATTTCATAATAATATCAATAGATCTGTGCGTTTGCCTGTTCCAATCTACACTTCATTTATGCAACAAACAAACCAGAGCTCAGTAGCATAAGGCGAGTCAATATTTGCCATAACAATCAGTGAACGTATGAACTATACTTTGGTACAATCTAGTCTATACAAACGAACAGACCCAATGAGCCGAAAGCGTAGATCTTAACCAATGCATTTTTATGTTCGTTTATGAGTCATAAGTGTATAATTTCTCCTTATTTTCGATTCAGTGTTTAAGTGTTTTCTGTTTTTAGAATAGTGTCATTCTAATTTTGCTAGCAATTTGAATGTAGGCCCCTCTTGATCTTGAGGCCCTAGGTTGAAGCCTAGTTAGCCTATAGGAAAATCCAGCCCTGACGAGGGGGTGATAAAAAAAAAAAGGTTACAAGTCGAATAAAGAAATATTTATTAACAATATACAGAAAATACAAAAGGGAATTAATAGGCATAGGTGCCTATCACTTTTCGACCTGATCACTAAGTCTATTTAGGCATTTATCAGAACTTGTTTAACCCGCCTTGGTAGAAAGAAATCAAGCTCCTGTCCATTGAGCCAGGTCTCGGCGGATGTTTTCACAGCACTGTCTGAAGAGAACCGTCTACCGGGGTAAGTGTCTAGGGAAACAAAATTTCTTCACAATATGTAGTTTTCAAATGCTGCGGTTTATTTAGGCCAATCGTAACCTTTTTTTTCTGATCACCCCTCGTATATACAAAACTGGTGTGATGTTAATTTGGTTGTTACGTATTAACGCTACCTTGGCTACAGTTGCGCCAATAAAGAGCAATCTTGTTGTTCGCATGCTCACGCAGTTATCTTTTTGAACGCCAACCGCAGGTACAGATTTGGCGGTTTTTAAGTGGCGCCAATCTACACTTAAAATTTTTGTTCCAAATAATAAAATACATAAAACACTTCATTTAAAATCAAAACGCTTTCAAAATTCAAAACACTTTATTTAAACACAAAGTAGTCAAACTGAATTCTGCTTCCCTCAAACCAGTTGTCTTTTCTAAGTCCCACATGATAACCACACTGACTGAAATTGCATTTCCAAAACTTACGTTTACCAAAATAAAAGTTTCATGTCATGGGAATTGGGACATTTTCGTTGTTTTGGTAAAATATTTCTGCACCTGAAAAAATAAAATTGCATCTTGTTCTGTTTCTGGCAAATCCCAAATACGCATTTTATAGCACTAAAAATGGCATCAAAAATCAGCAAATCTGTAGCTGTTAGATTGGCGACACTTAAAATCCGCCAAATCTGTAGCCAAGGTAGCGTTAATACGTAAGTACCGTTAATTTCAATCATCGTTATAATTAAATCTATAATAATACACGGAGAAATATACCTCGGAACCCTTGCTGGAACATCTTGGACAGTGAACATATTTGGGGCGGCAGGAGCTTTTCGCCTCGGTTTAGCCCAGTAGACTTTTATCTTTTTCCCAGCAAGATAGGTTCCTGAAAATAAAAATGCGTGAATGTGAAATAAGCAATGAACTTAAAAAAATTTTTGGAATACTTAATTTTTTCTTTTGTAGTGGAGGGATTTAAAAATGACATCGTATTAAATTTGATTTTTTAAAAGAAGGAAATCAGGTTTCCTACTTTATACAAAACCTAAAAGTCAGAGTACCTGCTAAAATTGCAACTATCCTTAATGAAATGGCCCTCCCTTAACTAATGAGCATCTCCATTTGCGAACAATTTATAGCTGTTTTTTTTTTTTTTTTATTATTTTATTGTTTTTTTTTTCCAGTGGCAGATTATGATCAGTTACAGAACAAAGAAAAATTAAAAAAGAACAGAGAAAACAACAAAACATGCTGCAACAGAGTTCATTCATCAAACATAGCCTCCCAATATCGCTCTGCGAGAAAGTCTTGCTCAGAGGGGGACAGTGCAGTAGATGCGTGGAATCCATGGCCTCTCCATATCGGGGAAGGAACCATTTTGAGTCTGTAAAGATGTTTACGCAGGCAGTCATGTCCGGTGGCTTGTCGGAAACGAGCGACTGCTCTACGCCTTGGAACATTACATAGATTTGGGAGGGCATTTATAACTGTGGGTCAAATTATAAATTTCAAAACATGATTTACGGATGCAACTCCAAAAGATGCGTTTCTCAAGACAACGACTCTCATTGACTGAATCAGTCCAGTTTCCTTTTCTTAAAAATACGGTCCTGATTATGGCCTTTTTTTGTGTGTGTGTGGATAATTTGTGTACTTTGCAGCATCACTCTTCAAATGGCTCTCCCCATTCAGCATAATCCCTGTTGTACTATTTCAAATGAGTTCATACTCTGTTTACTTTTTCAATAGTTCAGCATCGACAACTGGTCCCTAATTGTACTGAATTTAAGTTTAACTTTAATTTCTTTTTTTTGCATTTTACTTTTTTTATTATTAGTATTTTTATCCTTTTTTGAGTACCATTTAACTTTAATTTTTAGAAACTTTATGTTGTATTTCTACTAACATTAATTAAGCAGCCAATTAAAATTTAAAGCATATTTATGAATTAAGATGAGGAGGTTTAAGGGGTATTTCCCCCTGTTGGTACTCCGTAATCGGTACGCCAGTTGCCAGATATACATAGAACACAAACAAGAACTGAATATACTGAGATCTTGAATAAAAAATGTAAAGAAAACTAACAAATAGAAAAAGAAGAAGAAAACCACAAATAACTATAAAGCGACATGCAAATTTGCATATATAATAACAGTGTTTGAATGGGATGAATGAAAAACATATAAATGCGGAGGGTCCGGAGACCGCCCATGCTTAAAAAGAATAACTAAAGGAAGAATAATATTTTTGAAAGGAGATTCGAAATATATTTGAAGAAAATTTGTCTTCTATGAAGTTGGTCAATTGGATATTTTTGAAAGGAGATTCGAAATATATTTGAAGAAAATTTGTCTTCTATGAAACATATATATATAATGTATATTAGAATATATATTCATTGAAAATTGGTCTTACTTTTGAACACAGTAGTATATATAATCCTACAGATGACAAAAAAAAAAAATATAATAAAATAAAATGTAATAACACAAGATATATACAAAAAGAGAATGGGCAAATAACTTGTCAGGAACACAATTTATCTAACAAAGCATTAAAATAAAACATTTCATGTGTTTTTCGTGTATCTCCAACTCAGTTAGTTCCATGCAAAAAGACTTCCAAAAAAATAGGAAAAATTAATTTAAAATCCAAAATGTGCATTAATTGAGCAATAAAACTGAAAATCTTTAAATAAACGAAGATAATAAAAGATATTAGGCCAAAGAGGAAGCAGAATCAATAAGAAAATGTTCAAAGATGCATATAGAGAATGAAAAAAAGTCGTTCACAAGCTCAGCAAAAAAGCCATAAGAAAACGATCATGACATCCTGAAAGTTTTATCAAGGAATACATAGTCTCACTACAGGACTACATACACACAATCATTAATCTAAAAGGTAAAAATAAATAAATAAAAAATAAAATAAAATAATAATAATATGAAGCAAGGTTGGATGTCATTTAAAAATTCAAATTAATATTAAAAAACAAATATATATCTCTTAAAATAATTTTATTGCAATATATATTACAAAAAAGGGGCCAGATGGCCGAGCGACTAGCGCTCGGTGCCCCAAGTTTCGGGTTCGAGTCCCCCCATGGATGTTTGTAGAGGTTCGGAATCTACTTTAAACTTCAGTCTAATATGACTGTTGAGCGTAGAGCTGACAACCTTACCCAGTAAAATGAAAAACATCTCATGTTTCGGAATCTGCCAGTAGGTAGACGGCCTTGGCCCACCATGTGGCTGTTGTGCCACTGATAATGCTGATATATTACAAAAAACGGAAATACAAGTTTGAATTTTTAAAAATGAACGAATGAAGATTTGAATCATTTTTGCAGCTTATTATTAAATCATGAAATTTTAAAGAGTTATACACATGATGATGATTACCATTTAGTTTCATCATAGTGTTTTCAGCATTTTCTCTCGTCAAACAATCAACAAATATGAAATCTTTTTTTTAACGACTTTTCTTGCTTTTGCCGAGGCCCCTTCTGGAGAAGAACGTCTCCACGTGGTGCTCCCTCCCAGTGCGCGGGCATGTTTCGAATGAGCAATGTCGTCACCTGAAAATAAAGAATTTGACAAAATATCGAATCAATTTGTAAGATCTTTGAGATAGTTCATAAGAGGGATGGACGGCGAGGATTTTAGTTTTATTTGTTTTTACTGATAGCGGCCGTCAACAAAAAATAGCAGTGAGAATTTCGGGATTAGTAGGGGTGGTTGTAATCGCTGCTTTTAGAAACGAGAAGACTCGATGGCGATGTGTGTAAAACTATCGGGTACAGATAGTCAGGCCGCCTGGTGGGAGCTTCCCGGATTTTCTGCCATATGATATGCAAATGCGGGTCAGTTACCCGTGAAAGTACTGCTATCTCCTTCTCACCCGAACTGTTCTTGGGAAGCACGAGGACCCATCGATGTTCCTCCCTCAGGCAGATGGCTGCATGGCCCCTTGGGTGGAAGAGGGGACGTGGGGTGTATTGTAAAGGGGGAAAAAAGAGTTAAGTGGATGGGGGGCCGTTTCTTTGAGGAGCTATTTTAATACGCTTTTATTAGTTTCACCTGTATGTTTGTTTGTATGTGTGTTTGTATGTATGTAACTGATTTTATCCCCTTGAGATCTGTTTCTCCTCATATACACTATTTAAGCCGCAAAGAAACATTTACAGGCATCTTTTTCAGAAAAGAAAACAGTTGATTCTTTTAATACAATGCTTTTATATTAGTCTCACCTGTATGTATGTTTGTTTGTTTGTAACTGGCTCTTTGGGCTCGATTTTGCCCTACTTTAAGCGATGCAGATTTAATTTAAATGCTATAGACTTATCAAGGACCGATGACACTAAAATAGTTTAATAAGTTTATTATCTCATGATGATTAAGATCGCCAGGATGAAGGATTTTATTTTAACTTATGAAGAGCAATTTAACCTATGTGGAATGAAAGTATTCAGTAAAGACATTCAAACCTACGTGGGACAGTGGCACAACGGACTATTCGCATTTAGCCTTTGTTTTACTCACAATTACATTATTGTAAGAACTGGAGTTCCAGTCACCAGTTCCTTGAATCACCAGCGATTTTAATATCCCAAGGAGTCACCTACTTAAAATCTGTAAAATAATTTTTGATGTTGACTTGAAGCTCCGCTGACGAGAAACGAAATTTTCTGTTGGTTTTACTTTTCTTGTTTTGACTAGCATTCAATGCTATGCGTATATCACGAATGGAGCCGGCGTCGCGATTCACCTTCGGTGTTTTTTTTTTATCTCCTCTTGATTGAGTGGGTGCAGCGGGGTTGCAAGATCTATTTTCTCGCTGAGTGTGCAAATGTGTGCTTATTGGCGCTGTAATTAGCGCCTTGGCGTCGCTTTTTTTTTTTTTTCCTACATGGGGCTGGTTTCCAGTCCTGGGATTGTTTAGAGCAGGGGTCTCCAAACTTTTCTGCCTTAGAGCCATACTGTTTACTCCAGTAAGTACCAAGGGCCAAAACCGTTTTCATTTTTCTGCCATTATCCGTAATTTCTAGACTAGTCCGTTCCTGAGGGATTTTCAGGATAAAAGTCATATGTTTGATTCAGGATATATACATTCCAAACATCGATATAATACATACATATGCGATACTCTTTATCCCAACATAACTACCGAGGGTAACCGCGAGAAGTTCACTAATTTACAATGTTAGTGGGATTCATTTCAATTATTTGTTAGTTGTTATGCTTAAGTTATGTTTTCTGCGTATTATGCTTGTCATTAAGATTTACCTAACAAGTCAATAAAACCCAGTTATTGTCCTTCTGTTTTTTTTTTTTTTTTATCCTACTTATTACAGCAACAATAAGCTATTCGCTGTCGCGGGCCGGATTTGGCCCGCGGGCTGTAGTTTGGAGACCCCTGGTTTAGAGCATTGGTTCTCACACTTTTTAAATTGGAGCGCATTTAAAACCCTACACATAATTGTAGACGCACTACATAAACACTTATCAAAACTACGTTATAATAATTAAATCAAATATTCTAGAAAAAAATAACCCCATGTTTATTTATTCTTGCGTTTATGGTTTGGTTTGTCGCTCTACGGTCATTTTGCGCACACTTTAGGCTAATTAGACCGGGACCTTCAATTTAACGTCGGTTCAGAACCACCCACAAACATCCATGCCACCGCCAGAATTCAAATCTGAAACCTGTGGTACCAACTCTGGCGCTTATGAGAAACATGAGCCTGAAGTGTGCAATTTCTCGAAAGATTCTTTCACCCATTATAGTTATTTGGCCCTTTTTATGTGCATAAAAGAAGAAGAAAAAAAGCAATAAAAAAGTTATTTGTTTGTAATGAAAGCTGTCTTTGAACTGGAAAACAGACAAGAAACAGTGCAACTATATTTATTTTTTTTATATTTGCACACATATTTCTCTGAAATACCATAGGACACGCCCGGAAATCTTCCAGGGCGCGCACTCTGAGAACCACCGATTGAGAGTTTCTCGGCCCCTCACAGACTGAAACTCATACCTCTAAAGATACATAGCGGGTAATTAAGACGCGATGAGTAGTTTAAGTCAGTTAAAACAGGTAAAGAGGAACTAATTCCCATTTGCAAGATAAGATCACAATAAGTTAGATGGTGATTGATCAAAAAAGTTAAACTAAGAATAAAATAAAGTAAAAAAAAAAAAAAAAGAAAATATATTAGGGAAAAAAAAAGGATGTGCATCTTGTACACTTTTTGCTAATTAGGCCGGGACCTACAGTTTACAGTCTATTCAGGGGACCACCAACGAACGTCCACGACACCCACGAACCTGAAGCCTGTGGTATCAAAGGCGAGAGCTCTAGTCACTTGGCCATCAGGCTTTCGAGTTAGAGTGGTGGGTGTGACCGTCAAGATGGTTAAAGAAATCGGTGGGCGTTTTAAGAAGAAGCATCTTGACTCTGGGGGATATTCAGGAAGGGACGGGGGCCATCCGTCTTTCGTGCGCTTTCGAACAATTTTAATTCTTTTAATACTTGGATACTTTTAGTTCCAGTTTTTGCAGTTGAAGCCCGAACTGGACGGGCATATACGATAATGGGATGGATGGACTAAAGGATAATTTCCCCTCCAATCGTTATTGTTTGTTTCTATTGTTTATCTTTTTTATTACCTACTTGAAATTATAATAACATAAAAAAAAATAAAATTATATATGCAGAATTTTTTTAATCAATTAATAATATACTTGTATTGTTTTATTTTTATCTAATCAGTGGGCTTAAAGATTAAAAAGATTTTATTATTAAAGGCTTAAAGATTAGGCTGAATGGCCGAGTGGCTAGCGCTCTGGCACTCGGTACCACAGGTTTCGGGTTCGAGTCCCGGCGGTGCCATGGATATTTGTAGTGGTTCGGAATCCACTTTAAACCGTAGGTCCCGGTCCTAATAGGATCGTAGAGCGTTGCGGGGGCATTGTTTCTCCGCGTCCGTAGCTTATCTTCAAGTGACACGCGCCCCCTGGGTAATGCAAAAGTGAGTAACGTCTGTGCAGCGCTTTCCCTTAAGGCACCCAAGACCAAGCTGTCTAAGTGTTTGCCAGCTGCATTAGAAAGGAAAAAAAAAAAAAAAAAAAAAAAAAAAAAAAGCAGGAGATAGAGGTTGCTAAGCAACCAAGGTTCTCCATTAATCTGGCAAATCGTCGTCGGACTAATGGATTTGGAAGAATTTAGGAAATAAATTCAAATAAAATTTTATTGAACTCATCTATCTCTAAAAGCAGTTTTTGTTCATGAGTTTAAAGGCTCTAATTCGTATGAGCACTCACTTAAAGAACATTCTTGTACTCTAAATTGGCTCACAATACATGCATCCCATAAAGAAAAAAACAATCAGCTGTATTATAGAATAGCTTTAAGACAAGCCACGGAAAGTTGAAGCACAAAGATGCACTCTTTGTGGCACATTAAATCTTATTTTATTTCAATAACACAGCGGCTACCGGAAGATCTTCTTTCATGGTGAATCCAGTTTTGAATTGATATTAAGCCTAAATTATGCCGTTTTATTTCACCATCCAAGCTTATTTTGTTTTTGCTCTCTTTGGATTTTAATTTCATTTTTTGCTTGTAATACTTTCCCGCTTTACTATTATCTTTTTTTGTACTATAATTTTGATTTTCACAGCCTTATTCAAGCTCATTTTGAAAATTAAATGATATGGCTGATACTTTATAACAATTATTAACAATCGTCTGCATCTCCATTTGGTGATATCACTATTGAACTGAAAGAAACAATTTTTTAGCTTTGTAATACTTAGGATTGCTAGAAAGGTAGGTATGAAATACATTTTGTATGTTATTTTTTTCTTTCCTCCATCTTTGCAACAGTGTGCTTTTATATATTAGAGGCTGATTTATTTCCATTTGAAAACTATATTGTATATGCACTCAAGAGCCAAAACATTATGACCACCTGTCAATAACGAGTTGGCTCACCTTTGGAGCTTCAACCCGCCTTGGCATGGATTAATACCACCACTTAATACCACTTCCACCTGATCACGTGCCTTCCACGTCATCCAGACGAGTTCATTGCAAGATGTAGGGGTGGTCATAATGTTTTGACTCTTGAATGTAGTATAATCGTAATCATATATGAATTAAAGCCTATTTAGAATCTGTCTGCTGCTAATATATAACTTATCATTTCATTGTAATGCATGATGTATCGTGG
Source organism: Caerostris extrusa (assembly GCA_021605095.1). Taxonomy (NCBI): domain Eukaryota; kingdom Metazoa; phylum Arthropoda; class Arachnida; order Araneae; family Araneidae; genus Caerostris; species Caerostris extrusa. Next base: position 107,040 of record BPLR01004478.1, on the reverse strand, counting down.
TAAAGCTCTTTGCTATGGGCTGCATCATGGAAGGATACAATGGAAGTGCCTTTTTAGCCTTATTTCGAAGAAATTTTGAAAAAATAAGAATTATTTTCATGCGAGAGCCCCGAGTCAGATCTTTAAATCGTCTCGCCTGTGATTCCCCACCACTGATTAATATAACGACAGACAGAATGATTATTTATGAATATTAGCACAGCCGAAATACATTAAGCTTCAATAATTATATTTATTTGATAAAAAAAAAAAAAAAGTCACTTATATCTATCTATCCCTCTTTCTCTTTATATATAGAAATATAACCGGGGTTTTCGTCGCTTATATATATATATATATATAACACGTGGGCTCAAAGGTTCGTAAGCTGACACATAGATGGCGCTACTAGTATCCAATCCATATGATTTTTAGTTAGCCCTAACCTTCAAAAGACACGTGTATAAATATGACAGCTGTTGCACTATTAGTATGTGAGCTATATGCATTTTTAGTGTTCATCACGTGCAGTCCACTCGGATGACTGTCGATTGGACTCCGGTGTGAAATGATGGAGCCCTGTTTCATCCATTGTCACATATCGACGTAAAACTTAATCGTTGTTGTTTTGGGTCGATTGTGAGCTCGCGCGGCACCCACTTTGAACAGCTAACTAAAAATCATATGGTTTCAATACTAGTAGCGCCATCTATGTGTCAACCTACGAACCTTTCAGTCCACGTGTTATGTATATCATTTATGATTATACATAATTCCAAGAGAGAAATTCTTCATGTCAATCCTATCTTGAATCAATTAATCATTGTTTTAACACCGATTGATGTCATAAATGATTATATATTCTATAAGCACCGGATAAAAAAGCACATCTCCCAAAAGTTTTAAATTCGAATATATGATGTAAGAGCATCAACACATGCTTATTCTTACAAACTATTATTTGGATTCACGTAACACATCATTACTCAGCACATCATTTCATAAAATAGGATAAAATATTTTTTAAGACGTAGGTGAAACAAAACTGCAAGAATTACAATCTTTGGAAATTTTGCAAATAAAATTTAAAATGAATCTGTGATCATTTATTAATATTTGAAATAAGATTTTTTGAAAGAAATATTTTGTGAGAGAAATTTTATTAACAAATCCGAATCATGCATTTTTAAATAATAAATATTCGGCAACATTAAAAACCCGTCTAACGTAACGAAATATATTCATATTTAAATCAAAACACCATTCTGAAAGAATGCTATAAAAAAAAAATTGGTAAATATATTTGGTTTAATAGGGATCAGTTACTCTCGGATTTTCTTGATGTAACAGTGTATTAGGTTTCGTACCGAGAGTGCATTTATTCGAAACTCGGAAAACATTGTTGAACCGGAAGTTAAACAATTTGTGTATAAAACTGCAAAAAAAATTTTATAATTCCATTCCAAATATTAATAATTCCGTTTTGAATGATCTAAGCAACTATGTTTACGACATTTCTGATTTTAAAAGACCTCGCGTTGCTCTGAATATTATTCATTAACGTTCTGATATCCTCCTTTCCGAATGACCATGCAGTTTCTCCTCTGAGTCACAATTTCCCCTCCAATCGTAATTGTTTGTTTCTATTGTTTATCTTTTTTATTACCTACTTGAAATTATAATAATAAAAAAAAAGAAGAAAAAATTATATATGCAGAATTTTTTTTTAATTAATTAATTAAAATTTCGAATAATTAATTTTTTAATAAATTAATAATATATTTATATTGCTTTTTTTTCTATCTAATCAATGGGCTTAAAGCTTAAGAAATTTCCTTCACTCACAAAGCAGGAGATAGAGGCTGCTAAGCAACCAAGAATCTCCATTAATCTGGCAAATCGTTGTCGAACCGGAAGTTCCGTGCCTGTACGGGGCGGTGCTGTATGACTGTGCAGTAGAATGCTCTTCCGTTTGGATTGTGATAGGGCGTGAATCAACTGGATGTCAACCCATGCAATGGGCGTGCCAATTATGGAGTTGTTTTGTAACAAAGGACCCCACAAAAATCTTCATATAATAATTTTAAAAGAGAATAAGGAAAGAAACTGCTTAAAATTAAAAAAATATATAAGAAGAAGAAAATAAAATAAGAAAAAAAATTCGCAAAACGAATAAAGGAACAAAATTTAAACCGCTTAAATTTTAGAAAAAGAAAAGAAATGAAAAATTTGAAATTTAAATGCCAGAAACAATCGGTACAGCCAGGAGCTCTTTACACAATGCATAAAAAAAAAAAACAAATATGAAACGTCGCCTAGGTAACACATCATGGAGAAATGTGTGTTAAGTCAAAAGTTCAAATGAAAAAATAAATAAAATTATAATCAACATTTTTCGGCAGCCAGTATTTGCATGTTACTTAAGCACAACCTAGCACGAAAGGTGGCTGTTCAGAGAAAACTACAGATTAAAAATAATGGGAAGAATTTTATTTTAAACCTAATGGACTGATGATCCTTGATGGAGATGTTTTTGAGATGGGATGCTCGTTCGAAGATGCAGGGGCTCAGGTAGAGATCGATCTTTCGTGTTTCACCTAGGGCAGGGATCGGCAACCTTTTGAGTCGGAAGAGCCAAAAATGGCAATTTACAAAATTTCAAAGTTTTAAAGAGCCACAAAATTTTTTTCTTGACAATAAATAACAGGTGAGCTGAAAGGTTCGTAGGCTGACACATAGATGGCGCTACTAGTATTAAATGCATATGATTTTTAGTTAGCCCTAACCTTCAAAAGACACGTGTATAAATTTGATAGCTGTTGCGCTATTAGTATGTGAGTTATAGCATTTTTAATGAAGTTATAGCATTTTTAGTGTTCATCACGTGCAGTCTACTCGGCTGACTGTCGACTGGACTCCGGTGTGAAATGATGGAGCCATGTTTCATCCATTGTCACATATCGACGCAAAAATTCGGGTTTATTACGATTGAACAGCTCCAAACACTGCTTAGAATCATCCATTCGTTGTTGGTTTTGGTCGATTGTGAGCTCGCGCGGCACCCACTTTGAACAGAGCTTTCGCATATCCAAATATTCCTTCACGATATGTCCAACACGTTCCTTTGATATCTTTAGGGTCTCAGCTATCTCAATCCACTTCACTTTACGGTTATCAGAAAGTGTTTTGTGGACTTTTTTTGAACTTTTCGTCGATAACAGCCTCTTTGGGGCGTTCACTGCGTGCATCGTCCTCGGTGCTCATTTCGCCTCGTTTAAATTTAGCAAACCCCTTCTCTACGATTGATTTTCCTGGTGCAAAGTTCGAATAATGTTTATCAAGCCAAGCCTTGGCTTCAATAGTATTTTTTTTTTCGCCAAAAAGCAATGCTTTATTAACACATGAAATTCCTCTTTATCCATTTTTCAAACTAACAAAAGTTGCTCCACTAAAACTGCTATAACTCACATGCTAATAGTGCAACAGCTGTCAAATTTATACACGTGCCTTTTGAAGGTTAGTGCTAACTAAAAATTTATATGGATTTAATACTAGTAACGCCGATTTAATAATATTAGCCCACCTGTTAGTACTCGCATAAATAAAGTTTTTTGATAAAAAAAAACAAACTAATCTATTTATTCATAAGAAAACATATCTATTTATTCATCATATCATTCTATTTATTCATTATTAGATAATTACTTATTATTTAAGTAAAAAAATTAAAACAATTAAACATTTACTTACAACACTAACTTGTACTTCAATAACAAACAATTGAACAAACAAATTCAATGGGAGCGATGCCTTTGCATGGTTATTCAAGTAGAAAATTTAAACTTTACTAAACAATGTAATTTGTACTTAAAATAAAAAAAAACAATAACATACATTTCAGCAAACAAATTCAATGGGAGCATTGGCTTTGCATGGTTTTAGAAAGTTTGGATAAATTTGGCTCATAACTTGTTGCTTTAAACACGACTCTAAACTCTTAACACGACTCTAAATTTTCATTTGTTAGTTGGCTTCTTACTTTACTTTTAATTATATTCATGCAAGAGAACGCTTGCTCGCACGAATATGTCGATTCGAAGATAGTTAGCACTCCAAATGCCAACTTCTTCACCTCACTGTAACAATCTGGAAGACTATTCCATGCGTCGAATATAAGTGCCTCAACTCGTGGCATTACTTTTAAAGTTGTCCACTTTTGTTGCGTTACGTACATACATTTCTGGACCTCCAACTCTTCCAACTTGCTTTTCAACTCTGTAAATTTTCCACTCCACAAAGCTTTACTTTTTAAATCGATCAATTGCATTTCTAGAGATCCAGTATCAATTCCAAATGACTCAATGTGGATTTCGTTACTATTTGTGTTGAGAGGATTTACTATGAATGCTAGAGTGGTTTTATTGGTTTTGAATTGCTCAAATCTATCAGCAAATTCATCTTAAATTTTTTATAACTGTGCTGAAGTACCTCATGCCAACAGTTGCACTAGTTTTATCACGATATTGCTTTAGAAATTGAAAATGAAGTAATATACTGCTCTGAATATCTTCTGCAAAAAGAATTAATTTTTCTTCAAAACAAATCAATTCTTCTACCAAAACATAGTCTGGGTTTCCCTTTCCTTTCAGTTTTAGATTCAGCTCATTTAATTTCGCTGTGATATCCACCATAAAGTAAAATTTTTGCAACCATTTGCCGTTCTCTAACTCAGGGTGATTAATGCCTCTTTTTTATTTAGGAATGCATTTATTTCATTCAAGCACAAAGCAAAACGTTTCAACACCTTACCTTTGGAAAGCCATCCCACTTTATTGTGAAGAAGGAGGTCGGAATACTGAGTCTCCATTTCGTTTAAGAATTCTTTAAACTGACGATGGTAGAGTGCTTTTGGCAAGATGCTGTTAACAATCTTGATTACCAAATTCATGACCTCAACTATTTCGGCCGGAAATGTTTGGCCACAAAGCGCTTCTTGGTGTATTATGCAGTGAAACGTAAGAATTTCGTGGTTTATTTTGCTCTGAAGAATCGTTGCTGCCCCTTTATTTTTTCCTGTCATACTTCTGGCTCCATCAGTTGCTATTGAAACGATTTCATTTAAATCGATCTTATTGTCTTCAAGACATTTTTACACGGCATTCGCTATATCTTCCCACCTAGTTTGTCCCGAGAGCGGTAGCAATCCTAGAAGTTCTTCTTTTGGACCTTGGGAAGACATATATCTGACAAAAAGGGCAACTTGTGCCGTGTCTTTTATGTCGCAAGACTCATCTATAGCCAGTGATAAGGCAGAAGAAAGTTGAATATCTTCCACCTGCAAATATGTTACATTTGAAGATATTTTAGCTATTCTATCTTGTACTGTTTTATTCGGATAGTGGCAAATCTTTGATTTTTTTTCAAGATTTCTGGTTTGTTTTTGAAATCGCGAAACAGTTCTTCAGATTCCTCGTTAATCGGTTCAGAACGATTTTAAAATGTTTTTTTTTTTGATAAAATAAATAATATTTGCGTATGGAAAAGAGCCGCAGTTTCACATCCAAAGAGCCGCATGTGGCTCGCGAGCTTTGGATGTGAAGTTGCGGCTCTTAGTTCCATACGCAAATATTATTTATTTTATAAAAAAAAAAAAACATTTAAATATTGTTTAAACATGCATATACGTAACACAACAAAAGTGGACAGCTTTAAAAGTAATGCCACGTGTTGGGGCACTTATATTCGACGCATGGAATAGTCTTCCAGATTGCTACAGTGAGGTGAAGAAGTTGGCATTTGGAGTGCTGACTATCTTGGAGTATCGACATATTCGTGCGAGCAAGCGTTCTCTTGCATGAATATAATTAAAAGTAAAGTAACAAGCCAACTAACAAATGAAAATTTAGAGTCGTGTTTGAAACTTAAAACAACAAGTTATGAGCCAAATGTATCCAAACTCTCTAAAACCATGGCAAAGCCATCGCTCCCATTGAATTTGTTTGCTCAATTGTTTGTTATTGAAGTGCAAGTTAGTGTTGTAAGTAAATGTTTAATTGTTTTAATTTTTTACTTAAATAATAAGTAACTATCTAATAATGCCATATATATATTATCTAATTTGTTGTGAAAAACACTACTAATATATGAATAAATAGATATTTTTTTTTTTTATGAATTTAATAGATTAGGCTTTTTTTTATCAAAAAACTTTATTTATGCGAGTACTATTTACTGTTGTCAAGAAAAATTTTGTGGCTCTTTAAAAACTTTGAAATTTTGTAAATTGTAATTTTGACTCCACCGACTCGAAAGGTTGCCGACCCCTGACATAGGGTGTTGTTGAATGTGCTAGAGCTCTGTCATTAATTTGCTTCCCGCCTTTAAAAATGAAATTGAATTTCAAAAAAGTTATTTTCATTTTTGTTGACCAATTTATGTCATGAGCACATCAGTCACATCTTTTTCTCAAGACATCTGTGTTAGCAGATAGCATTAAATCAATGCTCGAATTGAATTTGTCAATTGCATTTCAAAGGTTGCCTCTGAAGCGAAGAGGAAGAAATATTTATATCTTTTTTTTTTTCTTTCTAATGCAGCTGGCAAACACTTAGGCAACTTGATCTTGCATGCCTTAAGGCAAGCGCTGCATGGACGTTACTCACTTTTCATTACCCAGGGGCGCGTGTGACTTGAAGATAAGCCACGGACGCAGAGTCACAATGCCCCCGGCAACGCTCTACGATCTTATTAGACCAGGACCAACGGTTTAAAGGGGATTTCGAACCACTACAAACATCCATGTCACCACCTGGACTCGAACCCGAAACCTGTGGTACCGAACGCCAGCCACTCGGTTTATTCAGGCCCATATTTATATCTAGAATGTTCTAAAATGTTACAAATAAGTTAAATTTTAATTATCAGAAAAATTTGTGATTTAATTTTTTTTTTAATGCACATAAAACCGGGATGGTGACCATTTTGAAATGTTATTTGATACATTTCTCACGTCTCATTCAATATATTAATAAAAATAATATAATCAGTGACAATAAAATTTTCTTAATATCTCTACAACCATTTTTCTAAAAATTACCAGTGATTTATTTTAATGTCTTTTTTTTTTTTTTTATACAATAACCCCTAAGTATAATTTTTAAATAACGTTTATTAAAAATAAGGGGTACTTACGTATTAACGGTATCTTGGCGACAGACTTGGCGGTTTTTAAGTGTCACCTAATCTTTATTATTTGGAATAAAAATATTTTGAAAGCGTTTTGATTTTAAATGAAGTGTTTCATATCTATTTTATTATTTGGAACAAAAAATTTAAGTGTAGATTGGCGCCAAATCTGTAGCTGCGGTTGGCGCGTGTGTCTTTATTGGCGCAACTGTCGCCGAGGTACCGTTAATACGTAAGTACCAAATAAGGTTATTAAGCAAATTATAATTATTGAAAGCATTCTTACCTCTTGGTCGGGTTCGGCCCATTCCATAGTGACCATGTCTCTGTTAAAGAGGCGAACTCCGCCGGACAGGAAGGCTCGTCTGGCGAGACAGGCTGATCGGTGGGACTCGAACTCGACATGGACGATCCCCAGGTCGCCCTCCTGCGACGGAGGCAGGCTGACCTCTTTTATTCCTCCCGCGTAAGCGCTCAGTTCCCGGCCTATTTCATCGCGACTCATGTGCAAGGGAACGCAACCTATGCGCAACGTGCGATTGTCCACCGACCTGGCCACGCCTATCCTTGCATTCGGCCTGATCTCGTGTCCGTCGAGTGCCAGGATCGCCCTGTGCGCGTCCTCCCGGGTGGCGAAGGTGCAGAAGGCGAACCCCCTGCCGCGGCCACCGATGTCCACCATGAAGCGGAACTGGTAGACGGGGCCTACTTGCTGGAAGGCGGACAGCAGCTCGTCCTCCGACACATCAGTGGGCACACCGGCGATGAACACCTCGCATCCCCTGGGGGGGGCGGTGGTCCCCGCCAATCAGCAGCAGGGCCGCAGATGATCTGGCCACGCGATCGGACGAATTTGACACTCTCTTGCGCAACGGACATGTCGGACTTCCAGCTGGACTAGCTAACTATCCTCTTATAATAATAACTAACTCTCCTCTAACTATCTAACTACTAGCTAACAATCCTATCTAGCTAACTATCCTCTTCCAGCTAACTATCCTTTGTTACATCTGCTCTTCGAATCGAAGCCCTGAACAAATAAACAAAGCAACACGTGATGCTCGGCCACTCCCATTCCCCATGGTTCCCACGCCTCGGTATGTTTACCTCTCACCGTCGACGCCAACAAGTGTTGATGATTTTTCCTCCTCACTGTTGTGGCGTCTTCTTTTTTTTTTAAGTCTTTTCAGAGCTGCAACCACCGCTGAATGTTGGCGTATCCTGTGATGCACATTAAGAGCAGGCGATTTGCGTCATTCCATAACAAGCCAGCCTTTCGTAATTGTACAGAAAATAACGATGTAATTTTATGAACATCCTTTTGAATGTTCGAATGGATTGACCTATTTAATTTCCTAAACAAGTGCTGGAATAAAGTGCTGAAAAGCTAGTGTTAAAACGTGTTGTTATTCTATACCAGGGGTCTCCAAACTTTCCAGCAAAGCTCCACTGAAGCTTCTAACTGGAAGTGCAGGATAAGCAGCACTTGACATATTTAAATAACACATTTTTATTCACTTATCATTAAATATATGATTTAAATAAATGAAAAACAAGTAATATAAAAAAAAAAAAAAAAATTTTGTCAATTCCTACTTTTTTTCATTCTATTTTAGAAAGTCCTTTGTAAATTATTTTCATTCATTTTTTTAAGTTTATCGGGGGCCATCTATTATTAGATACAGGCAACTTAAATCTAAAAAAATCTAAAATGAATGAATTAAATTTAATTATTGAATTGATATTTGAAAAAACTGTATTCACATCCAGTGTCATCCACTACCAGTTAAAAAAAATGTATTCGAACTTGAGTGGATGAAGAAAAAGTATTTCATGAACGATTGAAAATGTGAACAAGATATATATATAGGGAGAGTGTGAGCTAATAGAAGGAATTGAAAAACATTACGAAAAGTTAAATTTAAATAGGAAATTGAACAGCGAACGCTGAAAAAAAAAATGCAATAGTCGCAAGTAAACAAAAAATAAAAGTTGGAATCAAATTTTTATTGACTTGAAAAATGTCAAGCATCCATGCGTGAGGCAGTGGCGGTGCTTCGAGATGGGAGAAATCATTTCGATTTACAGTTATTATTAAAGCAACGCGAAATGAAATATTTCATCAAGATTTTTGGATGAACTAAGTTTTTATTGTTATCCGTCCCATTATACTTTTTAAAAAACAAATGAAATGATTTTAATTTTATAACTCAGATTTTGAAGATGAAGACAAAACCGCTGCACACTGGATATTCTACTGTTAGAATTTTATCAAAATCTGACTTCCACCGCATGCAATTAAATTAAAAATAGATGCTCTTATAAACTTAATGAGAAATTTACATCCATATACAATTTGCAATGGTACAAGGTTACGAGTAAGTTGTACAAAAATAGTATAGAAGCGGATTTTTTTTTTCCATTTAATTTTTCTTTTGATAGTATGCAAGTTAGAATTTTAATTATTAAAAATCAAAATTAATTTTATTGCAATTTAAATCTTTCCGAAAATACCTTTCTCCCCTAGTGTGCCGCTTTGTTTAAATCCCTTCTATTTGACTTCTTTCCAATTTTCAATGCAACTGGTGGCCGAACTGTTTAAAAAAAAATAGAAATTTGGCAAACTGTTTTATGGTAAGAATACATAAATACAAATCGCAATTAGAAAAATTTCACTCAGCAGCTACAAATGTGTTGTTGCACAAACATTTAATTAAAAAGAAAATAATAATAATACAATTCGAATTAACTTCACCATTAATCAAAACGAATTGAATGAATAGGAACTTTTAGGTATTTCTTGTCAATGGATTTTAGGATTTTTTTTTTTCCAAATTATTTTTGTTCAAATTTTTTATACCTTTAGATCAGGGATGCACAGACCGCATATAGCACTAGCATCGTATCCGCGTATAGAGGGAAAAAACATCACTACCGACTAGCTTGGCTCGTCATGTGTAACAGGTCAGCTGAAAAGTTCCTAGGCTAACACATAGATGGAGCTACTAGTATTAAATCCATATGATTTTTAGTTAGTCCTAACCTTCAAAAGACACGTGTATAAATTTTTACAGCTCTTGCACTATTAGTATGTGAGATATAGCATTTTTAGTGAAGTTATAGCATTTTTAGTGTTCATCACGTGCAGTTCACTCGGCTGACTGTCGATTGGACTCCGGTGTGAAATGATGGAGCCATGTTTCATCCATTGTCACATATCGACGCAAAAACTTTATCGTTGTTGTTTTGGGTTGATTGTGAGCTCGAGCGTCACCCACTTTGAACAGAGCTTTCGCATATCCAAATATTCATTCACGATATGCCCAACACATCCCTTTGATATCTTTAGGGTCTCAGCTATCTCAATCCACTTCACTTTTTACGGTTATCAGAAATTATTTTGTGGACTTTTGGATGTTTTCGTCGGTAGCAGCCTCTTTGGGGCGTTCACTGCGTGCATCGTCCTCGGTCCTCATTTCGCCTCGTTTAAATTCAGCAAACCACTTCTCTACGGTTGGTTTTCCTGGTGCAAAGTCCGAATAATGTTTATCAAGCTAAGCCTTGGCTTCAATAGTATACAATCCAGGACATTAAAATTTAGGATCATAATATTAATATTAAAAGATAGCCAAATATTTTTAATTTAGTATTTTTCTTTGTTTTATTTTAATAATTTGTTTTTATTTTAATTTTATTTAAATTTTCTATTATTGTGGACAGTTTACCTAATAGTCAACTGTTAATACCTTTGTTATTTACCACATATAAAAATTTATAACATTTATACAAATTAATAGCCTAAAAATTTTAAAAATGCCTTATTTTATTAAATCTAACACTTTAAATTTTAACGCTTTCACAGTTTCTTTTGTAATTTGAAAAAATTCACTGATTATCCTTTTTTAATAAATAAGTACTATATTCAATTTGGTAAGCTTTTGATTAGAAAAAAATATCTTTGAAAACTGAAAAAAAAAAAAAAAATTATACGATCAATTCTAAGTATGGATTCAAATAAGAACAGAAATATGAAATTCTTTCTTTTTAAGAATATGTTAAGAATATTTATAGTTATTCTGACCGCTGTAAATAAATTTAAATTATCAGATCAATTATCACATTTTCTTCAGATTTTAGAATTCTCAAAAAAAGAATAGACAGAATTTTTTTTTTGTTATGTTATCATATTTTCAAAACAATATATTTTTGTTTATTTGTTTATTAGATAAATATTTGTCCAACAGAAAAGTAAATTATCTTATTTACAAATCTTTTCAAAATAGACAGTTTGGCCAAGACCTTCTAAAAACTCGACCCTTCTTTTATTTGTCGCCATGATCCGGCCCTAAGTAAAACTAGTGTTATTACCCACAGAGACATGTATATACACTGGTGTCCAAAAGTTAAGCATAATTGATAATTATGCGAATAAAGAAGGAACTGTAAATCAGAATGGCGGAAACGTGATATGCGAGTGTAAAATGGTTATAAAATAAGAAAGCAAATCAAAAGAACGTTGAAAGAAAACTGAGCTTGGCAAGGGTTCACACTTTAAAAAAAATAAAAGAAAACATTAAATAAAATACTGATGCTGCAGTTTAATAAGGCGTGTGGTCACCTCTGACAGCCAGGCACGCTGCACAGCGATTTACCATACTTGCTATGAGATGATGAATGAGTTGTGGGCTCAAACTGTTCCAAGCTTCTTGGAGAGCTCTCTTCAGTTCTGTAACGGAGCTTGGTGGGTGCGAAAGGGCTGCAATTTGTCTCCGGAGCATATCTCATACATGCTCGATAGGATTTAAATCAGGGAGTTCGCAGGCCACGGCATGCGCTGGATGTTTTCCGTTTCAAGGAAGCCATAAACCAGCACCGATCGGTGACATGGCACATTATCATCCATGAATATGAAGTCAGGACCGACAGCACCTCGAAACAAGCGAACATAAGGCTCAAGAACTTCGTCTCTGTATCTTTGACCAGTCACAGACTCCGTCAAAGAAATGGAGGTCTGTGCGGCCGTCCATCATGATGCCTGCCCATACCATTACTCCCCTTGATGGAAAATGATGTCTTTCCGTTATGTTTCTTGGTTCAAAAAACGTGTTCCACGTTCTCTCCATATCGTTACCCGACGAGAATCACTACTCAGACTAAACCGGGACTCGTCACTGAACATCACATTGGCCCACTCTCCCACACTCCAATGTTGATGTTTCACACTCCAGTTTAAACGAGCGCGTTTATGCGCAGACGTGAGAGGAATGCAAACTGCTGGTCTTCTGGCATACAGGCCAGCATGACTGAGTCTCCTGTAAGCAGTTTGTCTCGAAATTCGTATTCCTGTGGCGACTGTGAGCGCCGAACCAAGTACTCTGGCAGTACTGCCCCTCTGACGTCGCGCACTTATTACCAGATATCGGTCTTGGCTAGGGGTTGTGATTCTTGGTCGACCTGATACTGGTTGTCGGGTAACATCTCCCGTTCTTTTGAAACCTCAGCCACAGTCTTGAGATCACAGACTGGTCCACATTCAAAATTCGAGACACTTCGGTTTGTGATCGTCCGGATTCCAGCATTCCAACGATTCTTCCTTTCGCAAACATGTCCAATTGGCGTCTTTGTGCCATCATTCACCTTGTTTGATGGTTAACAACGTTCCTTCGCACAGCAGTTGCACGAAACTTGTCTGAACTGCCTATGCTGCGTGAATCGGTTTCTCTGCGTTCCGACATGCGCAGGTGTTTCGCGCAGGACGTAGTCGACTGAAAAGTTTTGCATAAACCCAATGTTTCTTCTTCACCCAATTAATATCCGCAAGAAATTTGGAATAATTTTACGAATATTTACTCCATGTTTTTCACATTTTACGATTTATGCTTAACTTTTGGACACCAGTATATATATTAACTTGGTGTGTATAAGGGTATAATCAGAAAATCTCACTAGATAATTAAGCAAACTTAGGTGTTTACTTGTACATTCCCCCTCAAAAGGAGACACTCTTAATAATTTTTGCAAGTATCATTAGATCTTCATATAAATGGTATTGCTAGAAACAGCACGAGGGAAGCTAACTTATGGTGCAACGCAGTTGATTAACAAAATTAATTAACATGGTTAATTAGTCTCTAACTCGCTTTTTAAGTTAAAATTTCATTACGAAAACCAAGGTTTTTCACGCAATCGATACAGTATTAGAAATTAGTATTTGTTAATTTTTTTGTAGAGATTTGATTAAAAGTTTTGGAGATATAGGGGTTCAAGAACTGACTTTCCTAATAATATATGAAAATTTCGTTTAATGAACGATATTTCTGGTTAGAATTAATAATGTTCTTTTTTTTTTTTTTTTTTTTTAATTTTTAAGGCAATCGAAAGAAAAAAATTTGGCAAAATTAAAATTATTAAATTTTAAATACCCTTATGAATAAAAAGGAATTATAGCATAATAAATATTTATGCCGATACCATTCTAGTGCCGCCACCCCTTCACATATAATTTTTTGAAATCATTATGAAAAGTTTACGAAAACTTTTCAGCCCACCTGTTAGGTGAATATTTTCACAAACGCTGCAATCATTTTATCAAAATGTGTAAAAAAAAAAAAAAAAAAAAAAATGTGTTATAGCATGTCTACTATTCCTTAGAAATTTCAAATCTGCAGGTTTTTTTTTAAATAGGTTTTCTCTATTCTTTCGGAATTCCAACAGTATTTATCATTAGTTGCTTTTTAGAGTTTATACCAGGATCTTAAAATTCATATAAAATTTCATATCCGGGTATGAAATTATATATCCCTATATTAGATTTAGACCCACTATGGGGTGAAAAATTGAAACATAATGAGTTATTTTTATTACGTTTACTGTTATTCTTTCATGTAAATAAAGGTAATATAATAATCATGATACTCAGCGCACATTGTAAAGAAATATAGAATACTCAAAATGAAATAAAGGAAATAAAAAAAAAATTAAATCATTAAAAAATATTTATTTGACTAGCGCGACAGTTGTTTCCTCACTCTTTCACTTAGACTCTACAAATAGATCTCCATTTGGGTATTTGCACATCGTAATGGGTGTTGCAGGTGAGCGTCCGTTATATTGAGCGTGTTTTGTGTTGGGTCAGTTTCATTTGTGTGGGAAAAAAACAAAAAAATCTCCGATTTGCATTTGCAATTTGAACCAAAAGTTCTAATAACTTCAACAAAGAGTCTGGTTTGCTCTCTATCAACAATCATCTGTGCCTATCTAGAAATGGTCACTTAAAGTAAAAGATAGAACCTGTTATATTAGATGTTTCAAGATGAGTTCGTAGAATATAATTTAACGCAAAAATGAGTTCGCAGAATATAATTTAACGCAAAATGAGTTCGCAGAATATAATTTAATTATTCTGGGAACTCATAACTGTAAACTCATAATTAAAACAGGCACTATTTGTCCTATATTAGCAAGAATATTATTTTAAAATCAAAATCAATTTTTTCCATAATTTCAACAGGTAATGTTTGTATATATATATATATATATATATATATTCAATATATAATGCACAAATAACGTATTTTGTTACATTGTTTTCACTACTTATACTCTTAACAGCCATTATAAAATAAATATATTTTGTAAAAGTGTGATAAATCTCACGGGCCACAAAAATATTCAAGGAGGGCCGCGGGTTGGCCACCCCTGATCTATTCCAATTACAACCGTGGCATATTTCGTATTTCATTTTATGTGAATATTTTCACAAATGCTTTATCAAAATGTGTAAAAAAAATTGTTATAGCACTTTGCAGGCCTGCTATTCCTTAGAATTAAGTTTTCTCTCTTCTTTTGGAATTCTAACAGCATTTATCACTAGTTGCTTTTTAGAGTTCAAGCGATAAAGACTGTTTCTATAAAATCAACCATAACATACATGTAATAATGAGTATTTATTTATTTTTCTAAACGGTCCCTGCAATAATAATTCCTTTACAGGACAATAGACAACTTGTACTTTATTATTCCATTATGCAACAGATAGACATTTATTTAACAAAATATTAAAAAAAAAAATTTTTTTTTATATTCTAATAAATATTCATTTTGTTTTAAATTATAATTATTTCAAACCTTTACAATCGTTACAATAATTTCCGATTAATGTAATCAAAATTTTATAGACGCAAAAATTTTTTTTTTTATCATATTAATCATTTTATTTTCAATAATTTAAAATTTTTTTAGTATCATCACATACATAACGTAATCATCAAGAAAATTCATTGCCTCCATTAAAATTCCAGGTTCAACCTCGTTGTTCTCATTTGTGTCGCTTAGACTTTTGATATTCTTTTTACTTTTGAATCGAGTCAGTCAACTTGTATCCATCCTTGTTACAAATATGGATAGCTTCCATCTTTTAATTTTTAAGATATTGTTCATTTTATCATCTATTCAAAATATTATATCGGATGAAAATAAAAATCGCATCTTTAAAGGAACGATGAAAAATGCTTCCATTAAAACGCATTCATTCCATTTTATATTAGAAAAATTAACTATCCTATTACAAAATAAATTTTTAGAATACAATTAATCTATATGTTGCCATGCAACGGAATCTTCACTTACGGAAATATTTACCAAACGATTGATAAATAAAAAGAAAATGAAATTTATTAAATAGGTAATAAAAAGAAAATTAAAAATTTAATTCATCTGCAGATAATTTCTAAAGAAATTTTTTTCTTTAATCGTTTGGAAAAAATAAAATTTGTTTTCAAAATTATGCTTTGATCGCGAGTTTGAGAATAATAATATTTTATCGTCTGAGTGAAATTCGGTGAAAGCAAACAGGCAACTCCATTTCGTTGACACGATGTATTTCAAAAACAAGTAATATAAAAAAAAAAATTTTCAAGTCAATTTCTACTTTACTTTTCCACTCTATTGCACAAAGACCTTTATAAATAATTTTCATTCATTTTTTTTAAGTTTATCTGGCGCCCTCTATGGGTAGATACAGGCAATTTAAATCTAAAAAAATTTAAAATTAATTCATTAAATTTAATTACTGAATTAATATGTGAAAAAACCGTATTGACATCCAGTGTCCTCTACTACAAGTTCAAAAAAATGTATTTGAACTGGAGTGGATGAATAAAAAGTATTTTATGAACGATCGAAAATGTGAACAAGATATATAGAGGGAGAGTGTGAGCTAATATAAGGAATTGAAAAAAAAAAAGGAGAATCTTGTTGTTAAAGTATATAATTGTGTAATATTGTTTTATAAAAGCCAATATATTTCTTTTAATTGTTTGGCAAAATTAAAAATTTGTTTCCAAAATTATGTTTTGAATTACAATGCAGTTTATAATTTATTTACTACAATTACAAAGTAATTTTTTGCAAGTAAAAAAATTGTTTGCTATGAATAAAAAAATATATATTAAATGAATCTCTAGTTTATAAAAATTAATTTAAAATTATTCACTAAAATATTAAATTTTTATATATAAAAATCCTATTTTACATGAGTTTGTCACTGAACTCCACCTAAACGGCTGGACAGATTTTGATGAAATTTTGTGTGTGTGTTTGAGTGGGTCCCTGGAGGATTTAGATTACAACTGGACCCGGTAGTTGGGGCTGCAATCGATATAATTCTTCTGTACATCTGTTTGTCACTGAACTGCTTGACGAAATTTGTTTGACAAAGCATGGAGAATGTTTTTATACTCTTTATTGCAAGTCGCCACCAGACGGTGCTGCAGTATATTAACCCATCGCTATGAAAATGGGTAATAACATGTATTCGAGTATGGGAAAATGGGTTCCCGCCATCCACTTTACGGTTACTATCATCTTATAGACCGTCAAACGATATCCATGAAAATGAGTATGCACCTATATAGGAACATGGAGAATATATTCGCGATATTTAATTTTTTTTTTTTGGGCGGGGGGCAGGACAACGCATGCCGGATTCTGTTAGTTCTCGATAACATGTTTATAATTCATGAGAGTTTAATAAATAATTAAATTTATATTAAAATAAATGTTTTCTAAAGTGATTAGCCTATCTTGATAAAACTTTATTTTCTTTTTTGTACACTGAATAATTTATACAAATTAGAGATTTATTCAATAATATTCAAACAGGACTTGAAAAAGATCTAAAAGTTTCGTTAGTAAAGTTCTTTAGTGTTGTAAAATTTTATTTTTTACCCTTATTCAGAATCATTTTGATGACTGGGTTATCACATTAATTCATGCTTGCAAGACAAGCAGCGCCCCATATTCAGATAATTTGTTTTTCAATCTTTTCCGTCGATGTTGCTAATGCATACACAAATCAAGCATTTAATTAAGAATTAAAATGAATGTTGAGAGTTGAAGTGTTACTTGGAAATCAAGAATAGAGGAATTGCAAATTGGGGTGATAACCCCATGCTCATGACTCTGCCAATTGTGTTTCTGGGAGATGATTGTCAAAAGAAGGAAAACAATCTGCCATTCGACCTTATTTTAGTGAAGTTTCATTAAAATGTCAGGTAATTAAAATTATTGAAAGGTAATTAATGTAAGTAATTTCCAATAATGAGCGATTCGCATTCAAATTTTAAAAAAAAAAAAATTATTTCTTCTTACGTGGATAATAGGATGGGGTGGGGGCATTATTTTTAAAAATGTACCGTTTACATAAATAATTTATAAAGTCATATAAAGACCAGCAAAGAACAACATGAAGAATATTTTTTCTGACTTTCAAGTTATTGCAAAGGCCATATTTTTGGGATAAATTTTACATGGAATTTAAATAAATACCCAAAACTGGAAATCTAGCTAGAAGTAAAGAAATAAAAATTGAACCTAACTTTTGCACAACAATTGCATAAATGAAACGTTCTGGCTCATTGATTTCGCAAAGGATATCCTAAGCTTTCTACACAATAACTAATTTTAAAAAGGGCAGAAAGCCTATGTAATCCTGTTAATCTGAGCACTCAATCGAACTGTTTCTAGTAAAACTGAAGTAGATAACTTTTTAGTAGATACTGTAGAAATTTTTAAGTGACTGACACACTATTTTTATAATTATAAATTTCTGATCACGTTGTGCCAACTTGACAGAACGGCCTTTTCCTACCTTGTTTTCTTCTTAAAATCATTTTATAACATACTGAACTATAGAATACGATGAACTTAATAATGTAACAATATTCTGAACTGATTAAGCACTACCATGATGAAAAATTATGCATTTTTGTATTCTGTTTATTGTTTCCTCATGAGTACGACACATTCTTCATCATCGGCGCAACAGCCCAGTGTGGGCCAAGGCCTACTGGTTGATTTCGAGACGAGATGTGTTTTTCTTTTTAAGGAGTAGGGTTGTCAGCTCTACGCCCAACGCTCTACAATCATAGAAAACCGTGACCTACTAATTAAAGTGGATTCCGAACCACTACAAACATCCATTGCACCGCCGGGACTCGAACCCGAAACTTGTGGTACCGAGCGCTAGCCACTCGACCATTCAAGCCCACGACCCATTGTTAGATAATAAATATAATGTAATGAAGCAAGACAGCGAAATTTTATAGCCGAATGATTGTTATATCAGAAAAATACAAAATTTAAAAAAGAGCCTCAGATGATAATTTTGTGTATGAATTTATTCGTAAATGCTTCAGTGTTAGATCATTTTGTGATGTGCCTTTTCATTTTAATAAATAGAAAATGCGTCCATATATTTTTAAAAATTATTCAATTGCTCAGATTTACAGGAAATGATATAAAAACTCTTGAACTTGATATTCGAATTCAATTCTATGTTACAGCGCATTTCTACAAATCTTTGAAGTGCGCGAACACTTTGGAGGACTCTGCCTATAATGATCTGTCTTGGGAATGACAGAACAGCTCTAGTGCTACGTTAATAACGTATTTAATACAGCTTTATTTATAATTTTTATTTTATTCTTGCCAAGAAAATAATTAATTAAAAATTAATAGCATTTGGTACAACATGCAATTTCTTCTTGTTAAATAAAAAGATATTTGAGAAATTTTTTTAGTTTTTTTAATGCAGTTATTTCAATTCAGTTGTTCATCCTTCTTCAACAACCGAGTAATATTATATTTTGTGATGATACATGTCTTTCATTAGTTCGACTTAAATGTATTTTTAAATGTGGTTATGGAATAAAAAAAAAATTGTATGCGGGGTTGTAAATTATTTTATTCTTGTTTATCATTTAATATTGCTAGTACAACATCTGTGAGTATAAAATTTTTATATGATATTAACTTGCTTCTTGATATTTATAGTAGATACAGCATATTTTAACATGTGCAAGTTTTAAAATCTTTATAGTATAGTTCATGGATAAGACCTTTTGTGGAGAATTAAATTTTTCATTAATAACTAGACATAAAAATCAATGTATGCACACCGTGTTTGTGCATTATGACATGTCAGCAACAACTTAAACATATTTTTGGAAGTGTTTCTATCGAGAAAAAGATTTAAATTATGAACAATGTTATCTAAATATGTATGAAAACAATCATGAAAAGTATTTTAAAAGTTAAATTTGAAATCTAGCTTTAATAGTGACACATAAATTATAAAATGGCTGTATAAGCCATCTACAATATTACTTTAGGTAGCTCACTTATGAGAAAGTCATCAGGTATAAAAATATTTATTAAATTAATTAAAAAATGCTTAAAAAGATATTAACATTATGGCTAAAAAGCATTACATTTCCCTCCTATATACACTCAATAGCCAAAACATTATGACCACCCCTACATTTTGCAATGAACTTGCCTGGATGACGTGGAAGGCACGTGATCAAGTGGAAGTGGTATTTAACTGGTATTGATCCATGCCAAGGCGGGTTGAAGCTGTGTTGCGCGCCAACTCGTTATTGACAGGTGGTCATAATGTTTTGGCTCTTGAGTGTACATATGCATTTGTTTTGCATGTGCAGTTAAGTTATATAAATTATTAATAATGCAAGTTAGTAGTAGTGTAAGTTATATAAATTATTCATAATGTTTTGGCTCGTGAGTGTATATACGTATTTGTTTTGCATGTGCAAGTTATGTAAATTATTAGTTTCTTTAAATATTAGATGTGCACACTTCACGAGTTCATAGAATACAATTTAATTATTCTGCAAACTCATAAAGGCAATATCTGTCCTCTATTCCCAAGAATATTATTTTAAAAATCAAAGTTAATTTTTTTCCCATAATTTCAACAGTTCATTTTGAATGGGTGGATGCACACATGTATTTTTCAATACATTGATTTTCACTACTTTGGCCATAATAAAATAAATTTATTTTGTAAACGTGTGATCGGTCTCACGGGCCAGAAAAATATTTAAGGCAGGCCACCCCTGGTTTATTATAACTATATTACGATACAATTTTTAATATTTGGTTCAATTTTTGTAGTAGTCGGGCCAAGTCAAATGAATGATTTTAAATATTCCCATTCACTAAGATGTTTTTACAAAAGGAATACACATATATTAAAAAAAAAAAAAAAAGAAATGTACAGCTGTCTCTCTCTCCAATTTATTGAATAATTTGAACAATGTATGAAAATTGTAATATTTACAAATTTATTTGGGCCTATTTAATACTTGTTGGCTATAAAAAAATTGCATAAAATTTTATATTTTTCAGAAAGTTTTTGCACCATTTTCTCAATCAATGGAAGCTTTTGTGAAAAGACAGAAAAGTAACAACGCAAACAAAGTCATTTTCATCCAATTTTCACACAAGTGCAAGTTCCCCTCCCCATGGTTCATCCGAAATGTGTCATTTCCTGTACTGACACACAAAAAGACTCTTTCTACAGAAGGAGCAGAATTTTTCCAGTAACTACTATCCTATATCAAAGTATTCATAAGAAAGTGATTTTTTTTTCTTCTATGTTTATTTACATTATTCAAGAAGGATTAGGTGACTTCTGCAAATAATGAATGCCGTTTTACTGAATTTTATTTTTATTTAATAATTTAATTCTGTTCGAACAATGTTTTTTCCCCCTCATTTTAAATTTACTAACTCCTGGTTAAGAACCTCTACCCTGCATTCATTAAAATATTCTTTAATGAAACGAGGCTATAGAGTTCTCATTCATTTAAAAATCATAGAATCTTTCTTTTTATTTAAAATTCTTTTTTTTTTAAGTTTTTTTTTTCCATCATTATTCATAACAAGCAATATACATTTTCAGAAATGATTTTTCTCGCAGTTGCACACTATTTTTCATCGACCTATTTCAAGTCGAGAAGACGTTGCAATGAATATTTTTGATTATCATCAGCACCCAAGAACTTGACTCACTTAGGGTGATTGTATTCCTAAATTCTAGAACATCCTGAATAAAATATTTTTTAACCTCATTACAAAATGACGAAGAGTAATATTATTACACAGGAATCTGTTTTCTGTATTTTATTGTATGTGCACAGCAAATAAAAAACGAACATAAAATTCACATACGAATAAAATAAAACTGATACAAATGTACAAGTCCGATTCCAGCAGTACTTGGAATCCCTCATTAAAAAGTCAATTCATTTAGGCGACGTAACTGTACTCGTCCGTGGAATTGGGCGTCCGTTCGATGTACTGCTTGTCGATCAGAGCTTCGATACACTTCTTGATCATGGAGACGTTGGGCACGAATCGAGCTTTGGCCTGATTAATAACCTGCAAAGAAAAATGAAGTGCATCACGCAAAAGACTCAATAAAGCACTCATTTAAATCGGAATAAAACTTGGGGTGAATCTGTCACACATGTGAATATTGCATAATCTGTTACAATGAATAAAATCTGCAAGATTTTTATGTTGTTAAAAAACCAAATGAAAAGAATTATTGACTACACTCATTTACACACTGATATGAATAACACTGATTATGAATTCAAACATTTTCCTTCACACACTTCAATTTACCTCTTGGATGAGAGAGTTGTGTCTCAAGACTTTCCTCGCTTTCATGATGCGCACGATGGCTGCCTGCAAATAGAGCTTCCTGTCTTCGTCCACAGAAACGTGCGTCTGCTCCACTTCTTGCTGCAAGGGAAAAAGAAATTTGTTTTTTTCTTATAAATTTAATACTAAATGCATTCACTCAACACATTCACCATCAAGGCAACACAACTCAAGTTATTAAAATAAAAAAATATGCTTTATAAATAAAAAGTAATATCAAAAGAACACAGATGATCCTCATAAAAATTCAAAATCGCATGCACATTTCGAAAACTTGTTCCTATATATTCTGGACCTTAAAATTAAGTTTAAATTTTCAAAGTAAAAAACAGCTACAAAAATTTTTGTTTCCAAGTGAAATTTTTAAGGGTATGCAGACAATGTTTTTAATTTTGTATTCAAATTAAGAATTACTTTTTTTGCAAGTATTTATAACTTGGTTCTTAATTTTATTATGAATCATTTATGGCTGCAAGGAATAACTGAGATATATAGCATTACATTCAAGTTCCTTTCAATTTCATGAGCTATATTCTAAAAAGAAAAGCTTTTAAAAACTTATGAAAAAATCCTCACATTTATTTTTTTAAAATTTATTTAAAAATTTTCTAAGAAATCACGCAATCTTAAGGATTTAACAATTTTGTCATGAATAATCTCTCCATATCTTAATTTTGTATGCTATATATGTTAATGTAATAAATAAATATATGCTAAAAAGAAAATTATTACGCACTTGGGCAGCCTCTTTTTGAACAACAGCAGTCAGTTTGAACTTTGTCCTTTTGTTTGTGTAATTCTGATTCAAATAGAAAGTGCTGCTCGACTCAACGGGTCTATTCTGTAACAAAAAGAAATACAATAACTCACGATGTAAAGAAATTTATACAACAACATTGCTTTTTTATGTACTCGAGAAATCACATTTTAAAAGACATCTAAAAATATTAGGTATTTGTTCAGATATTCAAATTATTTATAGAAATAAAATAATTTTAAAATGTTATAATATATATGATAAACATAAACTTTTTAAAAGTTATAAAATCAGTCAATAAACACATCACCATCACAATCATTCTGAGCAAAGTTTCATCTTTCATGAAATAGAATAAAAGTGACACCAGTCTGTTTTTTGACTCGGCTCATTTCAGGAAATACTTCTCACTCCATCTATATTTGACACAAAATTTCGAATATTTTAAAAACCGCATTTAAATTTACTTGTGATGCCCTGTATGATGATGTATCATTTATTTATCTTGTCAAATAGGAATGCTATAAACTATTTTTGAAACTAACCCCCCTGTTTGTCCACATACAAATGCAATGGTTATGCTTTTAAGAGAAAAACCTCTATTGACAGAATTTAAAGGAATTAAAATTAAAAACTATTTCAAAAAGCTATTGCAGTAAAAGAAATTAAAATGAAATAATTAAGACTTACTCGGCAAAAATTTAATAGTTTAAAATGAAAAACAATTAAAGGTTAGTAAAAATATAAAGAGTTACATAAAAATATATAGAATTTGAAGGTTAATAATTAAAAATTAAGACAGAAATTAAAATAAAATGGAAAAGTTAATTTGACCTTTGCACATTATGAAAGTTTAGTTCTAAGGGGTAGAAAAGGAAGAAGAAAGTCTTGTGGGTGGAGCCATTTTTTAAAAAGGTGCCCGTGAATGGATGAGCAACAAAAAAAGTAGAGTGTAGAGGGTTGTTTGTACTTTGGACTCGGAGTAAGAATGTGGAATACTTCACAGTCATCCTTGTGCACAAATACAGCAATGAATATTTTTTCGAGACATTTACTCCATCATCCAACACATTGGTATCAAAAGGATACCACAAAGGTTCACATCTTAAGCACTATACTCTATTCTAAATATACTGTTGTGTTCATAATTCATTCCAGCACTGAATTCATGGATTCAAACGACTTACACTCTTAGAAGGCAGAATCAATTTGGCTTCCACCAAACTCTGGACTTGCTTCACGAGTTGCTCCGAGTTCAGTTTCGTGTTTTCTAGGATGTAGGAAAACGTCAGGATGTCGGTGGTTTCGAACAGCAGCAGAATCGCCATCTGGTACGTGCTCATGGTCACAATGTAAGATTTCTTTAGGTAGCAAAGCTTCAGTTCGGCTGAAATAGAATTATTAATAGTAAGAATATCATTCAATTTGAAATAAAACATTTTTTCCATTCACAGATTTCTCAATACAAATTCAATTGTTCACACACACTGTGTGCACTATTTATACTTATAATGTAAATTTATATAATAAAGTACACTATTTACACAGATTATGAACCATTTACGTAGATTATTAACTATACATATTTTTAAATTAAGAAGAAAATTCATAATTATTTTAACCCTAAAAATAAATACCATTGCACAGATGATGCAACCACGTCAATTTGCGGCCACTGAAACTGGAAACGTAGAAACTTTCAAACTGAGGAGAAAACAAGAGTTTATTATTTAATGTTTTATTTATTAATTATTTAACACAAATGCTCATTAACTAAACGAGAACTCACTTTCTGAACACTTTTTTCGAGTTCCTGCGGAATGGCAAAGGGTGAAATGGCAACTTGTCCCAAAGGCCAAGCACCAGCCTAAAGATAAGAAAACCAATAGTTAGTAATGGCTTAAAATGCATTTCATTTTCACAAATATTTATTCATTATGAAATTTAAATTAATAATTAGCTAAATGGTAGAATTTAATTTACCATGATCCATTGTCTTGTATTTCTTATAGAAATGACATTTTAAATGCTTTTTCTTAATTATTTTTATAATATATTTGTATACATATTGATTTTTCCCACCATTATACCCAAAAAATATTTATTCAACATGCATTTAATATTTAAATACATAACTTATTGGATGCAAATATATAAATTACTTTTAACGAAACTTGTAGGTAGTATCTTAAATGACAAACACATATCACTCATATCTTCCCAAACTAATGCAACACAAAATTCACATCAACAGTTATGTGCAATTGTAATTGAAATTTTTATTGCCGAGTCAAAAAAAAAAAAAAAAAAAACTTGAGAAATAATTTACAATAACCAGACAATCAAAAGCCTGTCTCAAGCATCGACACAACTTTGTCGATCCTCAAGAAATATCATTTTAAGAATAGAACACAACAACCCATCAGAACTCATCATCAACTATCATTCAGAACATTCTATAAAAAGAGTTACAATGTTACAAGGAGCCACATACGACAGTGTGGTGCACAATTAATTACTTTCTTTACCATTGAAATAGATTTCAAATTCTATAAACTCACCTGAAGAACAGATATATAAAAATTAATGCCAAGATCTGTGTTGGATCTTCTGAGCGAATCCATGAAGCGACTGTTGAGATCTGTACTGACACTCACATCTGTAAACATACGATGGAGTTTGCTCGTGAATTCATAACCACAAGCTTGCTGTAAAAGAAATACAAATTTTATTTTTATCTATAAAATGTAAGGGAAATATTGAAATATCATTACATAATTTGCACTTTTGTGAAAATCACATCTTTACTTGTAAAATAAATTGCTCAATCAAGTTACTTAACAAAATATTCAAATTTCTTTTTCCCCTAAATAGATTAAAAATATACATTTTTCAAAAATATCATAAGCCATAACAATGCCATAAATGTGACACAATGTTTTTAAAATCAATGCAAATTTTTTTTTTCATGTATCTTTCCAGTTACATAAGCATTTACAAAAACAAAATAAAGAAAACACTATTATTTGGTTTTTATACAAATATATGCTTGTTTCACTTCAATGTTCCATCCATTACAATCAAAATGGCTCTTTCTGAAATTCCCTAATATCTTTGAGAACAATAAGAGTTTTGCAATTTTTTTTATAATAGTGTATACAGAATAATAATTGATATAAATACCTATATAACCGAGTTTCAAAGAATTCAATAACAACTATTTTGAATGACAAGAGCAACGAAAAAATTTCATTATATATTTAAAAAACAAAACATTTATAACAAAAAAAAAAAAAAAAAAATTTCATTTCATTTTTATGTTGTCCAAAATGTTAACTTTAAGTGCAAAATGTCTTTATTTTCATACTTTGTTAATACACTATTACTTTTAAATATTGGCTACAACTATTTTTCTATTGATAAATTGAAAACAACTCTATTTCTGCAGTGAATGATCTAAAGAGAATCAGCAAAGAATTATTATATAAATAATGGAAAAAATGAATTATTCTAATGAAATCTATAAAGTGATAGTAATGACCTTGAGTTTATTTATCATAGCTTCCTCTGCATCCATGGACATGGATTGGTTGTAGATGAGCCTCTTAGCCAACATCCGAGCATAAACTACAAGTAAAAGATATATTTATAAATAAAGCATTCAATTAATATCTTTATATTCAAACACTATAAGATATATATATATATTATATATACACACACACACACACATATACATAAAACAAATTAAAGCACAAGGAATGCTTTTGAAATCATTGTTAAAATGGTTTTCATTGATATTGCAATAAAATTGTATTCATGAATTTTCTATATTTCTGATATTAGAAGCTCTATGAAATTTTAATATTTAGAATAAATGATTTTAAAAAATGACTCCAATACATTTGAACCTGGATGCCATTTAAATAAAAATAATTAATATGAGAATCTTTTCTAAAATATCCTGTATGTTCTGCTAAATGCATCTTAAAAATGGTTACTGTTAACAAAACTATCTTGAGTGATTACGTAAAATAATATACAGTAGAACCTCTGTACGTCGAACTTCAAGGGAGACGCCAAATACGACTTACACGGATTTTGTAAGGAAACATTCGACTTGTAGAGATTCTTTCTAGCTTATTTTGAGTTAGAGAGATAAAATAAATAAAAATTCAAGTTACAGAGGTAATAATAATTTCAATAGTAATTGTTATTAAAGAAACATGCCTATTTAAGAAAAGGCAGTTCATTTTTACAAATTCTGAATGGAATAAAATCCCATTTGTACAATAGCAAACAGATACCTCATGTGCACACACTATAGACAATTCTGCATCTTTCATTTTCACATGATTGTAAGTTACAATGGATTTCGTAATAAAAAGGCTTTTATATATATATATATTTGAAATGAGCTAATATCCAAAATGAAAATTTAAATAAGGAAAGAAAAAATTCCGATTCACCTGACAAAGCTAAAATTTAAAAAAATTGTTAATCAAATTAAAAAAAACCACTCGAATAAAAATACACATAGAAAGCACTTCTTCCATAAGCATGAATCTTACTTTTTGAAAGACATCTTTGTCATCAAGATATTTAAAAATTGTTATTGTCTGTTGTAATTTGATTTCTATTTCATTTTCGGTGCATGTTTTGGCATTTTTTTTCAGTAGAGCATCACAGTATTTAGCCAACTGCAATATAAACAAAAAGGCAATTAAAATAATCGAATTTGAATACATTTTTTTTAAAACTGAAAAATTAATTTAATTAGGCATATAAAATAAGTTATATTAAAATAGAAATGTTAAAAAAAAATGAATTTTGAATTATTTACGACATTAGAAACACGGCAGTGAAATTATCTCTCAAATATGCAAGTTATTGAATATTTTTAATAATTTAGTTACTCTTTAAACAAATCTAAAATTGCCTGAAGTTTTACCCAATAATTACTAATAATTAGTAATCACAAATTATTTTATTTTTATATGCTATATCACAGTGCTTTTAAACAGCAATTATAAATTTTGCAATCCATTTGAATATCTTATGCAGAAACAACCCCTTCAAAATACTTCTAAATAATACCAATAGATTCTACTTTTGATCAAGATAAATACAATTTCAGTTTCTTGACATCACTAAATGTTTTTAACAACATATACGGTACACATACATTATTAAAACCAGTTATTTAATGTGAAGAAATAATATATTTTTATGAAATTTAAATTTTTAAAAATAGAATGAGCATCATAAAAAAAAAAAAATTGGTTATAACAATAGAATACCCCCAAATTATTACAAGATAGCCCCTTATACTAAAATACAGATTGCATTTAAACTATTTTCCTTAAAAGGGATTTATTTTAAAAACTGTTTTTCATTTTTAAGAAACTGGCTAAAGAAATAGCAAAGCTTCACAAAAGCAATTCTCACTGAGCGTGTTTTTAAAAGATGGTATTGTACCATTGAATGTCGGCAAAACGAAATCATCGATCGCAGGCATGATGTAGAATCAAAGTCATGTGCACAAAATGCTCTAGTTAGCAATTTTCCCTCATTTTTCATTTACTTTTTCATATCATTAAAAATTCTCCTGATATTTGCCACCCTGTACTACTAGCAGAGTGATATTACTGCAATTTTACATACATCTAACATTCTCATTTCGGTTGTTTTTAAACACTGAAATAGAGCTTTTCTTTTTTTTTTTTTTTTTAAATAATTTATTGTACATTAATGAACAATTAAAAAATTAAAGCAATCTTTTCCATTAAATTAGAACATATTTTAAATATCACTCAAATAGTAAAACTTTTTAAGTGTTACTTAAAATTACAATTACGACTAATAGAATTACTAAAATTTAAGATTTTCTTTCAATATAATCCAATAAGAAAAATAAAACATACCAATTCAGGTGATCGACACGTTATTTTAGGATTTCCTTTATGGTTTATAACAATAGTACAAGCCTATGATAAAATGACATAAATACAATTTAGTACACAAGAATTAATTAGCAAAACCAAATTTACATACAGAATAACTTTCTTTAGAGTGATATCTTAGTATATGTCTATTTTGGAACAAGTCCAACTTGATAAGCTCTTCTACGAAAGAAAGTTTACTTGAGTTCAAAAAAATATTTGATATGGAATTGCTTCTGCGATTTGGATATTTTATTCAAAAAATCATTCCACAAACTGATGAGTTCTATACCCTACTGAAAAAAAAAGTGATAGTTACTACAAGCACTGGGAAAAATGCGAGTACAGTAGTGTCACCACTTGACAGTCAAGTGCCTGAATTTATATGAAGCAATTGGAAAGCGACATCCTGGCAGTATTCTACTGTACTGCTTGGACACAAACAATTTTGTTCCTGTGGGACCTTCGAAATACAACTTCTTTGCTAAATAAATGGAAGTGCTATTCCAGAGCCAGATGAGCCATAATATGTGTCATAATGACCCCACAGTTTTAAAACATCCAGAGGCACAAAGTTCCGAGCAGTCAATATCAAATCTGCTTTCAATCAGGTCGAAATAAGGAAAAGTGATAAGAGTGTCATTTATGCATACATTTAATCTAATTGCATAAGTGTTGTATCTTATATTTATGTATTTTAGTAGTAAATTATTTTATTATAATGTACCAGTAACACTATTTTTTCATGCGAAAGGGTTAATCCCTTTATTTTTTATGTTGGAAATTAATTTGATTCAAGTTCAAGAATCTGGAATGGATATGTATTTAAATCTCATTAGGAATTGACAAACTGATCAGACTATACAGAATTAAAAATTTTTGAACTTTGTTACATTGATTGTACGTGATTACGAGAATGTCAAAGCATCCATCATTTATGAAATATTACGTTTTACATACTCTATACAACAATTTACATTCCTTCCAAGATGCACGTAAACTACCGAGAAACTATTTGCATCATTACAAATTTAGAAAATTAAAAAAAAAAATCAACTGCAATTTTTTTGAATAAAGTTTTAATAACATATTAGGAAAATAAGCATTAATCACAACATAAAAATACAACAAGTGCATGATGCTTGAAAAATTATATTAATAAATATTAAAATATACAATTAGCAATATGAGCTAAAATACATACGGTAAAAATTAAATTTATAAATGATAAGGTATTCAGCAAAACTATTAAAAAACCATTTAACAGATCAGCGGGAACTCATCTTTTGGATCATAGACACATCAAAGTGAAGTTTTTGCAGATTTTTTCTTTAATTGTTAAAAAACAACAATAATAGAATACAGTTTAAAATACAATTCATTTATAAATTGAATACCTACTTTATCTAATGCTCCAAAAAATAGTTGATCACCATTGAAAACTTCTTTGATTAATTGAGTATATTTTTCATGAACCTCGAGGAGACTCTCGACAAAAGCCTGTGGGAGCTATGCAAATAAAAATAATATTTCATAAATTTACAAAAGCACTATAACACTGGTATTTATTTATGTTTATAAACACAGTTTATTTTAATTTGGAATTATAATAACACCATTTTCTTTCAACAATAGATACTTTTTTTTTCCTAATGCAGCTGGCAAACACTTAGTTGTCTTTTACGCCTTAAGGCAAGCGCTGCGTGTAGCTTGAAGATAAGCTACGGACGCAGAGTCACAATGCCCCCGCAACACTCTACGATCTTATTAGACCAGGACCAACGGTTTAAAGTGGATTCCCGAACCCCTACAAGCATCCATGCCCCCACCGGGACTCGAACCCGAAACCCATGGTACCGAGCACCAGCCACTTGGCCAATCAGGCCCAAACAACAGATAAACTTGACACAAGACTTTAGATTATATATTTCTCTTCTTAAAGAAAAGTGCGGTAACAGTCCATGCAAGAGAAGCATTAAGTTAACCAACATATTCTGTTCATGTTTTTATGTAAAGCTGCTTGCTTTTTAAAATCAAACACTCTAAAACAGAACAAAGAATAACAAAGGGACTCATTACTCACAAAGTTCGTTCCGTTGTCTCCTCCTCTGAGTGAATTGATAGCTTCTAAACCATTTTTAACTATATGCTGTTGTACTTCCATTATCAAAGCTTCAGCTGCAGCGGGAACAGATTTGAGTAGCATATACAGATGTTGCATATCTGGGAGGGGGAAAAAATGGGATAGATTACAAGTCACGACGTAAAATAGGCGATACAAGAGCTACAGCAACACAGATTAGGGTGGTGATCATAATGTCGAAAGTGCTGTCTATCTAGAATTATTTACCATGTGAACTCCACTTAACTGTAATCATACTTGGAGTAAGAATTTTTATCCCTGGACTTTCTTGTTGGTGGTCATTTGTGTAGACGCAGATTTTTTTTTTGTGTCTACATTTCTATTATTTTTGTGTCGTCATTATACTGTGTAAATAAAAGTATTGTAAATATTTATTTGAAATTACAGCCCGCCCCTTTTGGATTATTGCAACCAGTTGGACTAGAAAGGTAAGAGAAATTTTATATGAAATTTTCTAGTTTGGTGGATTGTTTTGGTGAGGTAAAGCATACAACTGGTAGTTTAACAACGAAAGTAGCGTGTATGTATGTAGATGGAGCCATTTCCTGTCATCTCCACTACAAAAAGTGGAAATAACCTCAATCAGTGAAGTAGCTATAGAGCTTGTATGACTAAAGAGACTTGACAGTGAGATAAAATTTCACTGTGATTCTAGAACTTCAATTTGAACAACGAAGCAGCTATCAGACTTTTCTCAAAACTAAATCAAAAGTCACAAGCACTTTAAACACATCTGAATTAGACATTTCTTTGTAAGACAGATGGTGAAAAAGTGAAGAAATTGCGATGAAGCAAGTTTCTACTTACTTCAACTTGTAGATCTGTTCATCAAGCCTTATTGTTTGACCCCAAACTTTTAAATTTGAGTGAAAAAGTAAAGGTTAATATAAAAGAAAAGTATTGGATAAATTTAATGTAAAAATATGCGAAATAGTTAAAATTATATTTAAGTTTTTCTTTTGTTTCACTTTGAGTGGTAACAGATCATAACACTACAACTTTAACTTGTTTTCAAAAATAAAGTTCCAAAACCAAACTGTTTAAATATGTTTCTTGAAATCATGTAAATAGTTATGTCCTTCAATCAGTTTTCTTTAAGTATGTTCTGGTTTTTAAAAGATAACATATACAACACTTCTATACTTCGCAATTTCATGTTATGTTAAAATATGGGAACTGTTAGTATAATGAAGATACAATTTTATACGTCATATTAATAGGAACACTTTTTTGTTGGTATAAAGGAATTTAAAATTTTGTAAAAATCAAAATAAATTTCAGCAAATTCATTTTGTTATATGTTTATCAATTCCTAATCTACAATAAATGCCAGTTTCCAAATCCTGCAGTCCCCCATACATGACACCATAATATGAATTTTTTTATTTTTAATAGAGAGAAAGCACTTAATTGTTAATTGGAAATATTGTTTGTGCTAATAAGAATTATAAAAAAAATATGTAAAACTCAAAAAAATTCCTTCCTAAAAAATCAATGGCTATTTTGCTATTAAAAAATTGATGAATATTTAGACATGACATTTAATATATATCAGGGTATTTGAAAGGTTTTTTTTTTTTTTTTTTTAAAATTATTTCACTAGGAACTAGGAGTTTATAATAAAAAAAAAAACATGCTTTTTAACACTTTAAAAAAAAAAAAAAGATTTGCTAAATTAAAATTTAACAGATAAGGCAACAAAATAGGTTAATACATACAAATTTATGGTGAAACAAATATTAATAGTATATACTAAAAAAAAATTCAAGAATTTTTTTCACTGTTAAAAAGGTTTCCATTGTTTGGAAAAGATGCTAACCATTTCTAATTTCTTGACGCACAATTCTCCTGCATTCTCCATGCAAGAATTGTAAGTGATCAGCCACCATTCTCTTCTCACACTCTTCGGCAACTCTTGAGTATGAACTAGGATGTAAAAACTTCCGACTCCGGAATTCTTCTTCATCCAATTTTTGCAAAACCTTTAAAAATAAAATATAAAGAAAAGTTGGAAATCTGCAAAAATAAAACTAAGTTTCCAACATTTATAATTATGATGTTAAACGACCAGAAAAGCTTATACACTCAAGAGCCAAAACATTATGACCACCTGTCAATAATGAGTTGGCCCACCTTTGGCACGCAACACAGCTTCAACCCGCCTTGGCATGGATTAATACCAGTTAAATACCACTTCCACCTGATCACGTGCCTTCCACGTCATCCAGGCAAGTTCATTGCAAAATGTGGGGTGGTCATAATGTTTTGGCTTTTGAGTGCATATGAATAGTAATCTACTGAATAATTACAAATTTTCTTTACAGAAAAAAAAAATTCTTTCATCTAAACAGAAAAATATAATTACAGGAATTCAATTAAATGTAAATTTTTCAAGTAAATATAAAAAAATAAATATAAAAAATAATTTAAAAGCAATTAACTTCTAATCAAAGTGATTTATTTAAAAATCTTATTTTAAGATGTTTACCAAAGTGGCCACTCTTCAGAAAAGTAAAATTCCTTGATTTTTTCAGGTGAAAATTTCGGAAAATTCCATAACATTCACATAAAATGGGCACCATCTTAGTTATTTTAAAAACCTATGAATATGAATACTATACTGAATAATAACATTTATGCTTAAAACCTTGTAAAAAGTAAGGAATTTAACAAATATTTTCCAATCCTATCCCTAATTCCAGTATCTGAACAATGGCTCTTATTTTTTATGTATGTATAACTCATAATTTTAAAGTTTTAGTTTTTATAGTTATTTTGTATTGTTTTCTTAGTTTAACAATTATCATACCATTTTAGTCTAATTCATAGTTTTAAATTATTTTTAACATCTAAAACTCAAACAGTCTCCCCACTTAAAAATATTTAAGCACACTGTACCATTACTTATAATTTATAGTAATCCTACTATTAACTGTAAAGCATTTAATTAAAATTCTAATTTTTTAATGTTAATTTGTTTCTAATTTTATATTGTTCTTTAACTAATGCTTTATATGCTAGACTACCTTGACCCAATATATGTTGGGGAAGACCAAAAATGTTTTAGAACTAAATAAATTTAGTTCTATCCATGCAAATCCCAGCATATCAGATAATCGGTGCAGTAGCCTTATTGTGGGCCAAGGACATCTGCCAACTGGCAGATTACTTGTGATGTTTTTCTCAATTTCGCAAATCGCCATTTAATTAAATATTTTTATTCTAAATTAGTGTTTCAGCTTGTCCTTAGTATTTCTCCCAATTTATTTCTATTGCAAGTGGTAATTTGATTTATGCAAATTCAACTTGATTTTCATCGCTCTGGTAACTTTAAGGATATTACTATATTTCTTTCTAAAATACCATCACAATTTTTTTCCCAGTGAATAATATGGAAAGCTTACTAAAATGGACATAAAACAGTAGATAAAGATTAAAATTATGGCAGATTACTTAAGAGGAAAATTTTTTTATGATTTGCATCTTAAGGCAGAATGCTTACAAAATTAAAAATAACTTAATAGTAGAATTGTTTTGCTCCTGCCTAATATATATAATTAAAATACATTGATTTGCATTTTTTTTTAATATATACTGCAAGCAATAATAGCTTCATGTTAAATGTTGAATTTGATTTCTTATGCAAATATCTTGACGTGATAAAGTCTACCTATTTTTGAATAATAACCACTTTTATATTATTAAAAAAAAAAAAAAAAAAAGTAAAGTTTTATAACAGAAACTTCATTAGACAAAAGAGTCTATCATATGAAATGTAAATGACAATTTGCTTGAATTTTATTGACAGAAATAAACTTCATATTACTATATTAAAGGGAGAAAAAATTACCTTTTCCATATATTGTGAGCAGTTATTTTCTTGAAGTAATCGACTAGCTTCTCCCTTGTAATAGTCCCCTGTATGTCGTAAAAAGGGAGTTTCAAATATTTCTCGATACAGCTGAAAAGAGAAGCACTTTTAGAATCTTAATTTTGCAAAACATAACTTTTCAGTGAAATTGTCACAAAAATAATTCAAAAATGGGAAAAAATCTATGAATCTTGAAATCCTAAACTTCTTAAGATGCTTTTCTAAAAGAAATTACTTTTATTACAGCCACATATAAATAATTTAATTGTTAAATGTCAGTGCGTACATAATTTTAAAACTAATAAAAATTCAAGACATAAAAAAAAAAAAAAATCTGCTACAGCAGCCATAAGCATATTTTCCTTTAAACATTAGTGAAACTTGTAGCTATTAATTAATAAAAATTGCGCAAAGATTTAAAGCATGATTGTGAATACTCTGATAAACAGCATAAAAGAAAAAAAAATTTCAAAAAACTGTAGAATTAATGTTTAAAATATATACAAAATTGAGAACAAATTTTGTTATAAGTTGTCAGTGAAAGGGCAAGTCAAGATTTGATCCGACCTGCTCTAAGGAGCATCCGGAACTTCAGAGCGTGCCGCGATAGCAAGCCCGCTCCGTACAACTTAAACAGAAATTTTTTTACAAACTGGGCAGCGACTTGCTGTCCCTAACCAAAGGTCAACCCTTCTAATTGAAATGTACAACTTATTAATTCCTTCTGACTGGAAGATAAACAAAAAGAACAAAGGGTGAAACTTCACTCGTAAAATAAAACAAAAAAGAAAAGAAAAAAAAAGAAAGGAGAAGAAAAAACAGGACAACCTCCCCGAAGGTGTCCCATTCCAACACAAACCAACGAAGAACCAAACCAAAAAATAAAACAATAGGACTCCAACCTATGGAGTAAACCAATGAAGAACCAAGACAAAAAACAAAACTCCAACTAAGGGAGCAACAATATTATTATTTTTTACACAAAAGATAAAAAAAAAAAAAAAACACAAAACAAAATAGATAAATAGAATAAGATCTAGTCATTTAGATTTTCTATCGACTGTAAAAATCTTTTTTCCATAATGCTGCGAAAAGCAGATTTGATTTTATTAATTTTAAAAGGGCGCCAAGTGAAAAGGATTGGTAGTTTGCGGGAAGCCCAATTTCTGTTCTTCCCGCCAAATCTTACAAGCAAAAATAATATGATTGACATCTTCATCTGATTCACCACAAGGGCACAATGCAGACTTGCCAAAGAATCTGTTCTGGTACATAGCCATTGCACCATGTGAAGTCAAAATTTGGTTTAGAAAAAAGTCCCCGTGGAGACTGTTAAAGCTAACTTTTGGCATGATATGGAATAGTGGCCGCGCCTTGACGGAGAAGTCCCATTCAGCCTGCCATTCATCTTTGATAGTTTTATTAATTAGCTTTTTAATTTGGACATTAGAATATCTTATGTTAGTATCAATAGTGTTTCTTTCCGTAGCTTGGTTGGCATATGAATCAACAAGCTCATTTTCCAATAAAACCTTTATGTGCCTTTATCCATTCAAAAAATATATCATTTTTGTAATGTTTGACTTTATTTTTTAAGAGCTGAATATAATAATTGTCGTTATTTAAGTTTGCCAGGGCCTCTAAGACAGATCGCGAATCAGTCACAATGATAGTATTCTTAAAATTATTATGTATAATGTAATCCACAGAGCTGTTGATTGCCAGCAGCTCTGTGGTAAAGACTGTCGCATGGTCACTCACTCTTTGGAGTGTATTACTTATTTCTTTGCCGTCTCTATAATGTACATATGCGAAGCCTGCTCTGCCATCCCTCTTGGAGCCATCTGTGTAGATTGTATCATGATAGCTGCCAGTATACATTCTCAGACAAGGCTGAATGTTTCCCAGGGCGGGCCACTCACCAGATTCTTTTCCAAAAACATCAATAGAGATATTAGTATTTCCAATAGAAAAACTTTTATTGAAAACTTTCAAATAGTACATATTCATCAGATTTCTGAGTTTAATATCAATTTGGGGTATACCGGCAAGTATCTCCAGGGCGTAAGTGGAAACAGTTTTATAGGTTTTTGTGATATTTAATAGGGCAATTCTATGAAGTTGCCTAAGTTTAATATTTTGTTTAACGGTACCCCTGTACCAAATCTGAAATCCATAAGTTATATACCTTAAGATTATAGAAAAGATTATATCTTTTTTAACCTGGGAGGGTAAGTCCCCATGTGACTCTGCACAGTCTATTTAATTTATGTTGAATATTGTTGATTTTGTCCTTTATATGATTTAAGTGCTGATTCCAAGTTAGTTTATTGTCTAAGATAACCCCAAGATACTTAAGTTCTTTTTTACAACTGATTCTAGAGTTATTTATTTTTATCATGGGAATATGCGTAAACTTAGTTTTGGAGATAATAGTAAAATTGCTTTTGTCAAAGTTTATATTCAAATCATTTGAGTTGGTCCAATGTATAATTTCTCTTAGAGGTTGGAGACTACTGTTTTTAAATAAGTAGGATGCTCTGTCTTTCAACAACAATACATCGGCAAAAGCCTGAATTGTTATATCTTCACCAAAATTGATTTTTAGTAAATCAATTATGTAGATGTTCCACAGAAGAGGACCTAAACAGGATCCTGTGGAACACCCACATTATATTGCATATTGATATTACCATTTTGTATAGTTCTTTAATTTAAAAAAGTTTAGTAGGATGTTTATAAGGTATGCAGGAATAGGAAGGTCAATAATTTTCTTTTCTAACAAATACCAATTTACCGAATTAAAAGCATTCTTAAAGTCCAATGACACTAAACAAACCATATTTCCCTCTGAATATGCTAAATCTACGTAATTTTTAATATTTGAAGTGCTGTTATTGTTGATTTGTTCTTCCTAAACCATATTGCTTGTCACTAAAATATCCTTTTGATTCTAAGTAAAATGAAATGCGATTTGATACAATCTTATCTAATAATTTTCCCCAAGTGGGCAAGAGGCCTATGGGTCTATAATGTGAGGCAGACGAGTAGTCCTTATTAGGTTTAGGTATGAGTGTGACAATCGCAATTTTCCACTACCTAGGAAAATTTGCATTTGATAATAGAGTATTAAAAAAGTTTGTAAACCATGTTTTATTGGCAAAAACATTTCTATTATCACTTCATTTGGTATTAAATCAATGCCAGGTGCTTTAAGTGGCTTTAGTTTTAACAAAGCGCTCTCAATTTCCGTTTGTTCAAGAAGGCAATAAAATCATTTCGAAAAGTCGAAATTGGGTAAATCTCTTCTGGATAGGTTCTACATGGAAAATGGTGTTCTAAAAATAGACTGTATTGTATCTTTAATTGTAGTGCCAATAGAGTCAATATTGCTAATAATTGGTTTGTAAACTTTATTTTGTTAGTAAAAATCTTAAAATTACTTCCATATAAATTGTTTGTGACCAAGCCACTCACAAAACTCTTAAAAGCACTCCCTTCTTTGAAAAAGGATAGCTTTTATATTTTGCTTGAGTCTCTTTAAATTTAATCTTTTAATATTTCTAGTGATAGGATCCAGCTCCTTTTGGTAGAGGCGCCTGGTTGCCCTTGCCTTAGATCTGAGTGCTCTAAGCCCAGGCGTCCACCAAATAGCATTCTTTTCTTCTTTTTTTGAATTGCTATTGTTTAGTTTGGACATGTTGTAAATGGAACTCTGGATCTCTTTAATATATATATTTAGTTTTTCAGTATCTTTAAATTCCAGATTATTTTGATGACTATTTAAGAGTTGAGAAATATTAGTTTTAAGTTTAATCCAGTTTAAATTTTTAATATTAATTTTGTGATTTTCAACTTTTTTTCATTTATTATTTTCCATTCGACAGTGATCATATTGTGGTCACTGTTACTGATTTCATCAAGCACCAACATATTAAAGTCCTCCATAATGTTTTTAGTAAAAAACTAGATCAATCCAGCTCTCTCCTCTCGTGGAGCAAAAAGTGGGAGGAGAGGCTGGATCATTCTGGATATAAAAGTCATTGAGTGTACAGAAATTAATTACTGCTTGGCCTCTAGCATCAAGGTCTCATCTGCCCCACAATCTAGACTTTGCATTAAAGTCACCGCATATAATGACTGGAGAGGAATGATACTTACAAACAAATTGTTGTAAGGTAAATAATTTAGGTTCTATATCCTCACTAGGTGAGCAATAGATGGAAATAAGTAAAAATGCTTTGCCATAGATAACCAGCTCTAAAACAACCAATGAGGTATCGACAAAAATAACAAGAGATGGATAGGATTGGTGTACCACAAGTGCAGCTTTAGGAGAGATGGTACTTGCATGAATTTTATATGATGTAGGAATATTAATAATATTGTTTTCATAGGAATATGGTTCATTTAAGGAGTAAAAATCATAATTTTAATTTATTATATATTGATTTAACTGGGCCATTGCTGCAATTGAATTTCCTAAATTAATATGGGATCCTTTAATACTGTTGTTATTGTAATTAATATCCATAATTGATTTTTGATGTTAAATTTTTAAGTTCTTTTTCATATATCTTACAGTTCCTGTCGACACAGCTATGGTTAATATCAAATTTGGTTTTAAATTTGTTGTTATGAAAGGTACAATTAATACATTTCCTTTCATTTTTACAGTTTTTGAAATTATGTTTGCTTC
Organism: Caerostris extrusa; assembly: GCA_021605095.1. Taxonomy (NCBI): domain Eukaryota; kingdom Metazoa; phylum Arthropoda; class Arachnida; order Araneae; family Araneidae; genus Caerostris; species Caerostris extrusa. The sequence continues at coordinate 67,434 of BPLR01004478.1, read as the reverse complement.
CTGCACAATTTGTGCATGACTCATCTGTATCTCTACAGTATTTCGCCATGTGTCCAAATCTGCCACATTTGAAACACTGGGTAGGTCTAAGATATTCTTTAACGGAAATGATTTCCCATCCTATATTAATCTTCTTTTTATCCATAATTGTCGTAAAAGTTTTAGGCCCTAGCTCCAAAATGACATTTCTCCCATTTCTACCTGGGTATGATGTCCTAATTTTTACCAAGTTTTGTTCGTTTTCTACGGCATAATTCTCACCAATTATTTCTAAGAGTTCATCATTTGAGGTTTCATTTGATATATTGTAACCTATGATGGCTGGATTTTTAAGTTTAGGTTTATTGTATGTGAATTGATCGCTATAATTTTATTTTTTGAAAGTTCCCCCACAAGAACCTCCCGATTGTTTGCCTCTACGTAAATGCCACCATTGGAAATATTTCTTACTTTAATTCCTATTTTTATTTTATCCAAACTAATATTTTTTTGTAACTCTTTTTTGTAAAGTTAGATGATTTACCTTTTGTCTATTGATTTTATAATCAGAGCCTGAGGGATTTTTGTTTAACTTCAGTCCCTCTTGGAGTATCACCCCTCTGTTTTTCCGTCATCATCTTCGCTACCTGAGCATACACCTGTTTCATTTCAATTATTTTTTCTAGCTGTTTATTTGCCCCCATCAGAGTACAAATATCTTTGCTCTGATTTTGAACAATAGTTAATAAATTGGTGATCAAATCACGCATATTTGCTTTCGTCTCCCTCGGAAGGTATATTCTATTAAGGTAGTGTAAATTTTAATGGCATCTTCTACGTAAACTTTCACCTGCACCAGCATCCACCTCCTCCTCTTCAAGAGTAGGCAAGACGTCGATCATGGTTCAGGACAATAGTATTACCCAACTGATGGAATAAAATTTGCCTATTTAGCCGTGTGTTTACGTTTCCGGCCGGAAACCCGCGGAGGTAAGGCAACCAAAGCTTTGACACAAAATTCAGAATAAGTTAACTCTAAATAAACACAATTGACAGGTGATAGACTCTAGGCCATTGTCACCTGTCAATCAAAAATTTAGAAAAAAACGATTTAGATTCAAAAACTTTGGCCACCGGCCTCAGTGAAAAGACATGTTTATCTAAGAATTAAATTAAAAAAATAAATAAATAAAATAGACTTACAAGCAAACTATCCACTTTTTTGAAATCTTCTACTTCCACAAATGACTGAATGACGCCATGATAAACAGGCTGGTTCGGACAATCGTCAAGGCAAGACGATCTCTAAAAGAGAAAAATAAGCAAAGATGTGGAGATGTTGAATTTTAATTTCTTACAAAAATTTACAAATTACCAAAAAATTGAATTTAAAGGGATAGCCTACTCTTCAATTTCTGTATGATTATTCTCTTTTAGTTATGCACCAGATATATGATTAATTCTTTTGTTTGTTTATTTATATAAAAAATAGTAATGCAGAGAAAGAAAATTACTGCATCTGTGTTCTTATTCATATTGATTGTCTCTTATTTATTTCTCATTTTACAAATATGGAACTTTGCATGGTTTTTTTTTTAAGATTCTTTTTATTATGGATATCTTTGAAAATTTAGTGAAAAAAAAAAATTAAAATGCTTTGCTTGTTATCAATCACCTTACTTATATAATGTCATCACGAACAACTAAAAAAAAAAAAAAAAAAAAAAAAAGGATCTGCCACTTTTGCTAGAATTATGTTGTTGTTCTTTTTAAATTCTTAATAGTTTTTGTTTTAATTTAAATATAATTGCTGAAATTTATAGATAATATTAAATTGTTTGATTTTAATTATGTGCCAATTCAAAATGAACAGGAATGATATGATTATATAATATGACTAATATTTTTGTGTTCATAAATAATTTTACTCAAAAACATTAAATATATTACATAAGTGTAATAGTAGGCAAACTTTCTAAAATGTTTTATGAGTAAAATAAAGAGCCTTAGATAATTCTGTCACATTAGCAAAAATTTTATAAAATCATATTAGCATAAAAATGAAAACAAAGTTTTTGCATAGGTAATAATAAATACAAAAAAATATAAATAAATAAATAATAATATATCAACATTTTCTTTAACTTTTCTTATATTTATACAAGTATATTTTTCTGCTGGGCATGCATTTTTTTTAATAATATGCATATTATTAATTATAATTTTTTAAAGAAAAACTTGGTAGCTTATTTTACTTAACTTCAGAACATCATATTCTCATTCACATACATTTTTATATAAAAATTGTGAACCAGTCTTTCACAGGCATGAAAAGGAATTTCCATTTATGGAAAATTTGAACACACATATTTCAACAATATTTACTGAAGCTAGATGTATATAATAAGTATACATCTAGCCCGAAACAAGTATCACTTACTGCTTTATGCCTTCCAGAAGCAAACGGACCAATTCATCTTTTAATGTCATTATCAAATTTCTTTTCCACATTTCTAATGCCAACTGAAAGAAAAGAAATTTTAATGTGTAAAACAAATTTATAAAAATACATGAACATTTTGTACTATTTGAAACAATTCAATAAATAAAGTCTCTCATGCATTCTTTAAAAAATCTAACCTTCCCCTTCATTATCACTATACAAACTTCACTTGAAATTCTCTTCAAGATAAAGTTTGAAAAGGAGATTTCAAAATTAAATTTTCACCAATAAATAGTTATTAATAAGGAATTATTCAGTATGTTAAAAATACAAATATCTTTTGGCCAAACCTAGTATATGAAAGCTAAAAAGGCAAATACCCAGTTTAACCCTTTTGTATGAATGGCAAAACAAGAAAGTTAGCCAAATAATAATACTTCATTTCTTTTTGAGATGACTGAATATGAAGCACTTCAGGTCTTTTTGTATTGCCAAATATTGTACGACAGTATTACTATACTTGTTTTATAACAAGCATAGTGATCTAGTGATAGTATAGTGTTCTTTACAATCAGACACGCATACATATTTGACATATATTATGTACTTCAAATATGATGTCTAATTTGTGAAAGCATGCAAATGCTAAAATTAGACTCTCATATGAAAAAAAAAACTACATGGCTAAGAATTATCAAAAATTACTACAGTTAGAGTGTAATCAAATCCCAAAAAAGACAACATAATTGCTTACATTGCATAATCTTTCTATATATAAATATTAAAAAAAAAACTTAACCATTGAATCATTACTAATGAGTCAAATTATCCAATGCCGATTTCCTTTAAATTTATAATAGGAATAGGCAATTAATAGGAAAGTAACTGATCAAAGTATTCAATTTAAAAAAATCTAGTTAAAAAATTTTAAAATTTTTTATACTACAGTATGCACTAATAACTGTTGTAACAATGGTTAAAAAAGCCTGAGCTAGCAACCTAAAGGACATGTGTTCTACCTTATATAAGGTTTCTTTTTTTTTTATTTTAAACTCTTACATTACAGTCACTATAAAAAATGAAGCTCATTTTTCTTTTAAAATATCACCCTTTTTATTGTCGTTGAATATTAATATTTCAAATAACGCAATTTTTAGAAAACTGTGTCTGGTGCAACAATTGAATGCAAGCTAAAAGTAAACTTATACTGACGATTGCAGGGAGAAAATAAAACACATGTGTTTTTGAATTTTGATCAATGTTTGTTTATACAGGATCTTATTAATTTATCTGATTATGAAGTATTGCAAAGAAAAAAAGACAGGTTCATGTCCATAGTAAAAAAAAAACAAGAGAATTAAAATGTTTCCTAGCATCTGGAAAATTTAATTAATTCTGAATTTATATATTAACAAATTTTTGGAAACTAGGAAGTAACATTTTTTTTTACGTTTATGTATTATTTAATTATCACTTTAATCTTGTTTTTCACTGAAAATGTAAGATCATCAATTTTATGTTCTCTAATGTACCCCCCTCTCTTTGTAATTTTTCTTTGCTAATTTTATAACTCCTCATAAGTAAATAATAGCAAAGAGAATTCTAATATAGTTTTCTGTTCAGATAAAATACTCTCTACTATTCCAAATAAATGTTTCTATTTTGATAGAATGTGATCAAGTGTTCTATTCTGATTACCACAATCATAAATACATTTTCAGAAACACTTGAATAGAAAAATATAAAATTAGGTAACAACTGAAAAAATTAATGTTTATAAATTGAAAGGTGGGTTACTACTATTTTGGACATCTTGGTCAAGACGTAAACAATATAAACTTCAATCAAATGGGCGATGGACAGTTTGCAACCTCAATTTATAAGAAAAATTGGCTAACTGTATAATGTCAAGACAACCGAATTTGGACCACTCATGAATTCAAAAAAGACATTTAATAATTAATTACTAATAGAAATGCTAAACATACCTATAGGTTACATTTTATCAAAGAAGTAACACATTAGCATACTATATTCAGCAACAACACAAGTGACCTTATCACTAGTATCAGTCAAGACCATTATTAATGTACTAAAATATCACATGCATAGTTTTCAGCACTTATACTTCACACAACACACCTAATAAAATACCTGAATTTTATTTTAGGTTGTTATGTGAAACATTTCATTGGTTCCTACATTTTTAGTATAGTTTATTTACAAAAAGGAAAGTTAAAAAAATTGTATAAATAACAAACACATTCTTTTACTTGCTACACAGAGAACAAAATCACCTATGCTTTAAGAAAAAAGGCATCTGCAATAATTAATCTCTGTAGAGAGGACTCATCAAAACACTCCACAGTCATTTATTTTTCAAAATATGCAATTTGAGTTTTTTTAAATTTAGCATTCTTTTCTTTCAGTAATTCTGTAATACACACAATTGTTATAATTGCACACATCTTTTCAGAAACTGAAACATAAAAAGTTTCTTAAAATTACCGAGTTAATTTTAGCTACAATGAAAGATTTTTACTTCTCCAATTTCCATAAGTGATTCTCCTCCATGATCAGATCTACCATACTGCAAATCTGCTTCGTTGAATTTTTGTTTTTTTATATGCTGTGTATTTAAATATCTGCAAAATAAAAAAAAATACTCTTTTCAGTTGAAAACTCATCAACATATCTAAATAACAAAAATCAGCAACAAAAGAAAAGTTAAAACTAATTAAATCAAACATAAAAAATTACTGAAAGAAATATTCCACAACAAATATAATTACAGAATTTTAGAAATCATAAAAAACACATCTTTAATCGCCCAACCAATATTTGGATTGATTTCCCTTTAAAAAGAAGCTCAGGTAAATAAGATTTTAGATGGTGCATACAGAACAGTAAGTATATAACTTAATTTATAACCAATAGCAATAATGGACATAAAACTCATTAATTAACCAATGAAAAAGGATAAAATACACCAATGAATCAAAATAATGTTAATGAATCTCACAATTTCATCCCATTCTAATTCTCTTATAAAAATATATATTTAAAAAATTAGATATATTACTACATATGCACAGCAAATGCAAACTGAATTTAAACTGTGGATGCAAACTGGAGTTTTGAACAATTGCCTATTTTCATATGCATATCAGCATTCATTAAAAAAAATAATAATAATATTGGGTTGACAAAAAGTGCAGTGTTTTTACCATATACTTAAATGGTGAAAAACAAAATTACTTTCTTGTCAACTCAATAATAATCAAAAACAATTTCTTGGTAAGGAAGCCTTCTGTTTTCATTTTCTTTATTTAAAAACATCAAAAAAGAATACAAACAATACTTTTGCACCATAAAAATAATGAAAAAAAAAAAAATACAATGAAAAATATATATATGGTTATACTACTGCAGATGCCAATTTGACAAATCGACGTTCACTTGTTTTACACAATCAATATAAGTTACAGAATGATTAACATCCGATGATACTTACAATGCAATAGAAAAAAATTTAGATAAGTAAAAAAATTTTTAAAAAGCTTTGAGTTATAGCAATTTAAATTAATGCAACTACTTTTTTAAAAAATTATAATTAACTTATAGAATAAGAATTTCAAAGTTACCGGCATAAACTGTTTCTCATAGTTCTATAAGCATTTTTAAAAATTGCTCTCCTTTTATTAATAATTGTTTTGGCATAAACTTGGTTGTCCATTTAATGTACAACCAAAATATAAGTGATTTGTTTTTTATATTGTCTTGTGTTTAATTGAATTTATATTTATTATTGTTTAGTTATATCAAATGACTTTTTATATAAATGCATGGCATCAAATGGCACCAGCGCATACCATATTTAAAGCAGTTTTATATTGATAAATGATACATTTATTTAAAAAACTACATAAAAAATATAAAAGTACTTTTTACTATGTTGTTAACAAATTAGAAGCAACGATACACTGTAGGAATTTTATGTGTGTTCAAGATGTGGCACTATATAACTTCTCTCCATGAATTGATTAAGCAGTTTAATTCAAATTTATATATGCGTGACTTTAGATTGATGACAATTTTCCAAAGATGCATTTTTTTTTAATGCAAAGTGCAAACAAAAGAACAAACTAAAACAATAAATTTTCAGAGCAAATACTTGAGGACGTGATTCACTGTTAAAAAAAAATTATAATTTTTGACACAATGCAAAATTAAAAGTGGAATATAAACAGAGCAAAGTAAAAACGTACATTTGGCACAAAATTCTCGATTAGGAGACTTCTTTGTTGCTATATCCTAACACCTCCCCAGAAAATGGTATGTTACAGAATTTGATTGTCACATGTAGATTTTAGCCATATGAAATCTATAAGAATCAACTATTAAATTTTACAGGGAGGCATCTGATGTCAATAAGTGTACTTAATGAAAGCAGACAATGGAATTTACAAATTCAAAAGAAAAAAATTACTTAAATACAATTTTATCAAATGATGAACTGCTCTCTTTTATCAAAAAATGAAATGCTCATTAAGCCAGAGCAATTAATCGATATACTGATTTAAGTCTAAAACAACACATCCAATTTTATTATTCTTATATTAATGAAATTCCGATTTAAGATAATCATGTTCTATAACATTGATATTAAATGCAATTTTGAAATTAAACATGGAAATTCTGAGTTTCCGAAACAGGTATGACCGCTTCGAAGATGATGTGAATTCGAACTGAACGAAGAGGGAAAGCAGTTTCGGCATAATGCCTGAAGTTCATATAACAGGTTTGAAGATTTCTGACATTTGTTTGTCAGTGCCTCTGCATAATTATCTTGTGAATTTTAATGCAACACTTTTTTTTTCCACTTATTAAAAGATGGCAATTAGAAATAATATTTGTTAAGTTACTTTAATTATTATCAAGAATTCTTATATAAAATAAAACTTATTTTGAAGTATTCCTTAAAAATGAATTGTTGTAATTGTAATATTAATTAAAATGGCTTAATATTCTAAATGTTGAATTTTCCCATCTAAATTAAACAAATATAAAATTCTTAAAAATTTTTTTGTAGTAGATAGTTGTATAATGTTTGAATATATTAATTTTAGGGCATTTTACTGGTAGCATTTTATTTACTATTCACTGTTTGGTTGCTAAACTACGATAATTAATCTTGGTCTGTTATTCAGGGGTTTATTTATAACAGAACAAAATTTTAAAGTTTCACTTTTTTTCATTCATTACTTCATATTTTGAAAATATTTTATTCAAATGTGTCATATTTTTAAGCACTTAAATTTTGCAGTATTTTTGTAATCTATATTTATTTCATGCAGCTTTGCTTTATTGTATATATAGTTTATAATGTACAAACATAATGTAAGCAAAATGAAAGTTCTAGAGATGATTTAATTTAAAAAGTAATTTTTAATTTATGCCAAAAATATGAAAATAATAAGCAAAATGCCTTCTGCATAACAATTTTAATCAACTTATATATATATACGGTAGAACCTCTGTAAGTCGAACTTCAAAGGAGACGCCAAATAATTCAAGTTATAGTTTCAAACTTACACGGTTTTGTAAGGAAATATTCGACTAGTAGAGGTTTAGATTCTTTCTAACTCATTTTGAGTTAGGCAAAATAAATAAAAATTCAAGTTACAGAGGTAATAAACATGTTTATTTGCAACTTGAAAGTTATATTACAATAAAAAATCAAAATAATTTGAAACAAGCTTTAAATTAAAAATATTATTTATTAAAAAGTCAATTATTCCTTTATTTGCTTTGGACAATTCGATCGCTAGAGTTCAAAAGAAATCAATAGCAATAATAAGAATTACAATAAGAATATTTCATAGAATAGGTTATTCTATTTACTTTATGCTCATACATTGTTTTCTAAGAAACAATGATGTGCATTGTCGGCAAATCCTAAAGCCTGTAACTTTTTTTTTTTTTTTCGAGCTATAGAGGTAATTAGTTTTAAATGATCGAGTTGTAAAGGTTGTAAAATCAAACATTGCTAATGTTCGAGATACAGAGGTCCAATTTTTTTTTTTTTTTTTTTTTTATAGAGGGAAAATATATACTAAAATGGCTTGTGGGAATTGCCTAATTATTTCAACATATAGAGGCTTGAAATTTCGAGTAATGGAGATTTTGGGGTTTGAAGGGAAGGGAACAAACATTTTTTCGAGTTGGAGGTTTTCAACTTAAAGAGGTTCTATTGTATATATATATATATATATTTAATTCAGCAACTAAAAGACATTTAACATATTAAGCCTGAGTAAAAGTAATTAGAATTTTAGTAATTAACTCTCAAGTTTCTTAACACAAAATATCCATTTATTCTGCAGAAATATAAGTTTATGTTACAGAAATTTGTAGTTGCATATTGCTATCACGGGCTTAATGATTTTTCTACTTGGTTTTTATAAATACAGCTAAACATTCCTTAACGTTATATAGTGATTTATTCTTGGATATATATATTTTTTTTTCTTTGAAGAAACATGCTTCGTAATATTTACAATCCATTAACTTTGAAAGTATTATAGAAGAAGAGAGTGGTTTTAAATATAGAGAACCTTAATTCACCTCCTTCTTTCCTTTTTAATAAGCTCCCGAACACAATTATCGCCCCGTCCCCAACATTTTTCTTTCATGTATTCAAATTTAATACATTGATTAATATATATTTTACATTTGATATAGATGGACATTATGTTCATTTTAAAAGCCTTAACATCATCCAGGCTGATTGCTCACAATTCAGTTTGCTTTTTGTAATTATGCACATTTTTACACATTTAAAAATGCTCATATTTACATTAATATTTAAAAAATTGCACCATTTATAGAAATTTACTTACAGATATAATCTATTTAGATAAGTAGCTCCTTGACTGAAACGAACCCAGTAATGGTGGTATGCTATCAGCAATCCTTGATCTGATGATATAATTAACTGGAAAAGAAAAATTTAAAATAAAATTTTGATTTTAAAGCATTATAACAGAAACAAAATCTCCCACATAGGAAAATAAAGATTGAAACTTGATGGATTAAGGAAAACTTTATTATGTTAAAACTTCATTATAAGTTATATTATTCTTCTTACATTAAAAGAAAATGTATACTAATATAGCACAGTTTAAAGATTTGTAAAAACACTTCCATAATTTTTTTAAAAATGGAATTGTTAATGTTGTTTAAGAGAAAAAATGAATGCACTACTTTTGAATTTAAAAAAAAAAAAAATTCTAAATAAGAAAAATATATTTTAAAAGTAATGGATTAATATAACAGAATCACACAATCTTAGGAAGCCAAGTTACAGAAAGGAATATTTGAAAGAGTCATTCATTTTATCTGTAATAATAAAATTAAAAACATTGTTTTATTACATTCACTCACAAATATCCCCTTCTTCCATCAGACTGATTTAGTATCTTACAAAGTGTACATTCGTGGTTTTAAAAGAAAAATATAACTACTAAAAATTTATATTAGAAACTTTACTTATACTTTTATTAGAAACATGTTTAACGGTTGTTTTAAATTTTCTTTTACCTTATCATAGAAATATATATATATATATATATATATATATTTTATTTATTATCATTATTAAATGTTTTATCATTCATCACATATATTTTTGAAAAATTATTGACAGTTGTAGTAGTTGACATAAAACTTTATCTGGGAGGGCATTTGCAATCAGAAAATATAACAGAAATTATAAAAAAAAACAAATAAAATGTTGAATGAGAAAGAAGAGTTTGTTGAACAGATTTTAAATATGAAATTATTTTTACCAGTTAGCATATTGGAAAAAATATTTTAAAAGAAAAGCAAATGTATAGACATTTAATATCCTAATTATAATCTACATGTACACATAAACGAATGAAGAATAGTTGATCCACCTTGATGTTCATTTTTGGTGATATAATGAACATGGAATTAGGATTACTGGAGGTTGATGAACCCAAAGGATTGAAACAGGTAAAACAAAATGGGTTCTATATTCAAATGGATTCAACTGATGATTTTTGAAAACCGCTTACAGAAAGAAAATATCTTAAAAGGAATGAGTGTGGACTGAGACTAATCTTAATTTTTGGTATTTCATATCATTCAGTCTTTTTATTCAGCAATTAAATTTATTAAAAATAGACATGGGTCTATTTTAATTCAGGCAGCATAAATAACTTTAATAGGTCATCAACCAAACATCCACAAGCAAATCTAATTTTAAGATTTTCTTTGATAGAATCAAACATTTCATTGACAAAAGCTCTGCTATAGTTATCACTGATATAAAATATTTATTTTTATCATCATTACCAGCCTACCCTAAGCAAACATGCTATTCATTTGAAATTTAGATTCCTACCCCACCCCATTTAGTATTTAAAAGAAAGGTATTCTTTCAATAATTTGAATCGTACTGTAGGAATACTGTTTCATGTATTGCATAGGAACAAACTGATACAAAAAAATTTACAGATTTTTATTTGTATCTAGATACTTACTTCATATAAATCTTGTGTATGTTCATCAAGAAATTTTTTAGTCTCCATATACAATTTATCAGCCAAGGGCTCGGGAAATGCCACACACAAATTATATACATCAGTAAACGAATTAAGGTTAAAATATTCAAATAATAAAACAAGTATAAAATTCCAAAAATTAACTCAATATAATTCAAAAATTCATAATAGTTAAAAAATAATTCAATAATTCATAATTAAAATTTTAATAAATAAATTCAAAACTAAATTTAAGAGAATTTGCAGAGTTTTTAGAAATGAAAATTAAATGTAAGAAAAGCTTTTTTGAAATGCATTTGTTATATTGGAAAAAAATTAAACTAATAATTTTAAAATATTAATGTTTTTTTATTGGAATTAAAACAAAAACATTCAACTTATAACTTTCTTAAACATTTAAACTCTAAAAACATTTTCATTGCAAAATATATTTTAAAAAGGAAATTAATAAACTTTGGAAAAATAATTTTTTTCTAAAATAGCAACACTTAAATTTTTAATGAATCTTATTTTATTCAAGATAAATAATCAAAACCATATGTACAATAGGAATTAAGTAACATCATAAAAAATTTATTAGAAAAATTTATAGACACCTCATCTAAAACTCAGAATTTCTGAAAACCTCAGAATGGCATAAAAAAAATAAAATAAATTTTACTCACAGGTTGGCAATTTTGAAATAAAAATTACAATGTAAATAAATTAATGAAATTTAATTAATTTTAAAAAAAATTATTTCATTATTCTTATATAACTAAAAATGATTTTTAAAAGGATATCCAAAGTGATCATTCCACATGCTACGAGGTAATTGTGACATGGTAATCACTCCTTCCACCAATATCTTCAGATTATCCCATGTTATGTTAAAATCGATATTTTTTGGTCTAAGAGACATCGTACCTTAAAAGGAAACATTATCAATGACTTAAAAATAAACAAATAAGACGAATATTGGAAAACAATGAATTAAAATAAATTTATAAAAAAATAAATAAAACACATACAGATATTGGTAAATTACAAGTACCATTGAAATTTTTTAAAATTCTTATTTAAATTAATAATATTCCAAAATTGGTATATATATATATATATCAATTTTGGAATATTATTAAATATATGTATATATATATATATATATACATATATATATATATATAATTCTAAAAATATACTAATACACAAATTTACAAAATGCCTTAATGTTCAATTTAATTCCTATACATCTATTCGAATTTCATCTTTTTTTACTTAAAATATTAAAAAATTTCTATTATTGCAATTAATCTATTTAATCATAAATTTTAAGGTATTTTATTTAATACAAAAAACTTTATTCCAATATATCATGAATAAAAAAAACAGGGAATTTCTAGAGCTATTTATATCAATTTCCCATTATGCATATAGAAATATCAGTAATTAATTATTATTTGTTAATAAAATTATTATATGATAAAAAATTTCAAATTAAATAATGAAATTACAGTAACTGATACTTACAATTATATAATTAAAATGGTAAATATTATAAAGTGCCAACAGAGGCAGTAAAAAAAAAATAATCCTAGATATTTTTCTTTTTCAGAAAAGAAATGCCTTATGCAGAATGACACTGCGTTATTCACAGTAAATACATGGAAAAAAAAAACAAAAAAACAGAAGAAAATTGTTTAAATTTCTATTAAGTCTCTTACACACTAAGACATTGAGAGGCAAAGCAACATAAAAGAAAAAAAAAAATTTCCGCTCGCTTACACTGAAGCAACAAAAATCACTACAAGCCGAAAGAAGTACCAGATATCCTTACAATCCTTATACCTTTCACACTAAGGCATTGAGAGGCAAAGAGACAGAAAAAGAATTTCCACTTGCTTGCACTGAAGCAACAAAAATTGCTACATGCCGAGGTGAAGTACCAGATATTCTTACGATCCTTATATCCTTCCCACTAAGGCATTGAGAGGCAAAGAGACAGAAAAGAAAAAAATTCCACTCGCTTGCACTGAAGCAACAAAAGTCGCAACATGCCGAATAAAGTACCAATTATTCTTATGATCCTTAAGTTAGTAATGATTAAAAATTGACGCATTTAATTACATCCAACTATTGAAAAAAAAAAAAAAAACTTTTGAAATAAAATAAAATGAAAAAATAGTAAGTTTCAGAAGCTAGTATCAAAAACTTATTTTCAGAAAATCAGTAAATAAATTTCGAGTGTTTTGGCTTTAATTCACATTACATAAGCCTATTTTATAGCAAGTGTTATATAAACACTTTTATATATTCTCTTGTATTAAATCACTATCTCCATTTAAATTTAAACAGAATAATGCATCCTCTCAGTAATAGCGGCCTGATGGCCTATTGGCTAGTGCTCTGGCCTTTGTTATCACAGGCTTCAGGTATGAATCCTGGTGGCGGTGTAGATGCTTTCGAGTGCTTCAGAATCCACTTTAAGCCGCCCAAAGTGTGTAACAAAAGATTGTAGAGCGACAAACCAAACACATACCTCTCAGTAACAAGCTAATTTAAAACTAATATAGAGAAACAAAACTCATTGGAATTCATACCAGCACTTCCCATAAATCTACATTTGTACATTTTGTCTATAAAATACTAACTGAATTTTAAAATAAATTCTCCCCTTAAAAAAAAACCTTTTTCACTTACTTCAAATACAGTTCTTTTGAAATAGCTCAACACAGATAATAGCAATACAGTTTTCTATGTCAGTTTTCATTGATTTTCAGTCAGTTTCGTTTCTTCACTAATACAGTTTTCGATTGACATTTGACTGAGGTCTAGTCCAAGCCTCTCTAAGCAGGTTTGTTTGTTCAGTTTGGATGCAAAACAAAGCATGGGAAAATGTTTATCACCTCTTAGAGAAACAATATTTCCACTCTAGATATAATCCATCTTTGGTTATTCTTCAAAGGATTTAAGACCTTCTGAAAGACAACCAGGTGGCTTCGCAGATAAGGGAAGATGACATTTGTTTTTACGAGATGACAAAGAACAACGACATATTTAAAAAGAGTTTACATGATATGTTCGCCGCCCATGCATTCAAATATGGATGTGGCCTTTTAATGAAGAAAAAAAAAACTGTCAAAAACTGATTTTTATATAATATTCAAGAATGTACAAAATTTTATGTCTCCAAAAATATTTTGGAATCAATTAACTTTTTTATTTAGATAAAGGGAAAAATCAGTGCCCAACTGCCCATCGGCTGCCCTCATAGCTTACAAAATATAACTACTTATGATTTCTGAAAAATGTCTACATTTTGCTTTGGTAGAACAAATTAATGCCATGATATATCTGAATACTTAATTTTTGATATTACAATATAATAAACTTTTTTTGACAATTTTTTAACATGAATTGCTTCACTACTTTTAGCTGAATAGAAATACAAATTTTAAATAAAACATCTATAAGAACAATTATCATTTTCTAACAAATTAAAAAATTGTACAAGAAACATTAACTTAAAATCATAGAAATGAATCAGGCATATAATATATATATTTTTTTAAATTATGCAGATTGAAAAAAAGTATAAGAAAACTCAATATAATAATTGAAAATTAATAGCTTTGTATGCTTCCTTGGTCTTTTAAACTTTGTATAGTCTTATAACTCTAACATAGTAAAAAAAAAATTAGTTTTCTAATAGACAGAGGAAAAAGGAAAGTATTTTGGGACAATTATTTCATTATTATTAATTTTTAAAAGAAAAAAAGGCACATATATAAGGAGAAAGCAAAGAGATATACCACAGTCAGCAACAACAGGGGCGATGTTAGGACGCGGTGGTCGCTATAAGAATGAGAAAAATTACATTTATTTAGTACCATATATATAGCTATATATGAAAACCAAAAAAGGCACAGAATATACTGATAAATTTATCGACCAATTAAAAAAAAAAAGAAAGCCTAAGAAAATTACACTCTATAACTGTATTAACCCATAAGCACACACTAAGAAAGGATTTTGATGGACCTGCCTTCTAAGAATTTCTACAAAAATACAACTTATATATTCTGTATTTTGCTAGGTATCTAACAAAAGAGAATTGTAACAGTGAAAACTAAAAAAAAAAAAAAAAAAAAAAGGACTTTCAGATCTTGGTTCCCCACTTGCTTTTATAATCAGGATAGATATTACATAGGTTCAGTTAAAAAATGTATAACTTTTCAGCTTTGTAAAAAGGAATTCTTCCATAAATGCTACATATTAATTTGTATAAATTCAGTCAAATTGCTTTAAGAATGAATTTGAAATCATATTTTTTTCTATACGAGTTTAAAAGCATTAAGAATGCAATTTGAGAGAAAATAACTGCAGTTTGTTTCAGTAATAAGTTATATTGCTAAATATGCCATACAATTACCTTTTCAAATGCATAATGTTTCCTAAATCAAGTCTTATTATACCTAGTTAAACATGAATTGTGTTTATAACTTTCTAAAATTTATCTTTTATCAAATGTATTCATACTGAAACCAACTAATATTCAATTCTAATAAAAAAAAAAAAATTGACAGCATTAATAATTTTAGATTAATTTTTGCATTTTAGATAACACTTAAAAAGAGTATAAAGTCATTTCACATCAGTTCTTTATGCGACATGAAATTGAAGAAAAAAAGCAGTAAACATTGTCAGAACTTTCTGTGCATGTTTCCACATATATGGACACTTAACTGTACCGACAGCTTTTGCTTTTTTCCTGCTTTAATTGTTCTCAAGCAGATGTTTTTTTAAATTCTTTTATTTTCTTTAATATTCCTATTCATTAACTTAAGCAACCTCATTTGTGCACTTTTTTAAAATTAACTTTAAGATGTGGAGGTTTAGTGGCTCTTAAAACCACATTGGAACTGCATAACAGGTATGCCCGTTGCCCCTACTTACAGAGAAAAATATTAAATTTTTCAAAATTTAAATTATTTCAGAGTGATAAAATCAAACTTGATTTCAATACAATATATTCAATTATAAGATGCAATTTGATTGTAAATTTACCAAACTTATTGTTAGTTAGTAAGCAGTTTTAAAAAAATTAATTTTACACATGCATCAAAAAAAAAAAAAAGCAAAGTGCATGTGTTGAAGGGTTAAATATAAACTGAATATATGGGAAGTTTTTATTGCATATGTTTACAAAGCACATTCATATTAAAAGTTAAATTTAAACTTTTCCTATAATAAATATAAACTTTTAATAAATAAGAATTATTTAGCAAAGTTATTGTTAGTTAGCAAGTGAACTACTAAACAAGTATGTGCACTGTAAAGTTAAATAAAATAAAAATAATTTGAATTTATGGTTAAAATTTTTTTTTTTTTTTTTGATACATATGTTTGCAAAATACGTTCATATAAAAATTCTTTTTTTTTTTTTTTTTTACAATGAATAAACCTTTACTTTATTATAAATTTAATGTAATCAGTTATAAATTATTTCTAGTTTAGTAGAACAAATAAATTGTATACAATATATTAGATTGTCTTAAGCTATAAAAAATATATAAATTAAAATTGTTGCAAAGCAGTATAAATTTATTTAACGAAACTGATATATTATAATTCTCGTGTGTAGACAGGCTTTGATAGGGCTTAGTTAGTCACTCCAATATATTTTTAATGTACACTCTGCAGATTATATTTAAATAAAACAAATTATTTGATTTTCTTCATAACATTATCACATCAGTATTTTTAAGACTAAAATGTAAACAAATAAAATATAAAAAGCATGGTGATAACTGAATCAGGATTGCTTAAATGAGTTGGTACTAATTATAACAAAATCTTGTACTACTAAAGATAGTGGGAGAAAGTCAAAGGAGAGAGCAACCAAAAATATTGAACACAAAATGAACAAAATAAAAAAAGAAAAACAATTGACAATCAAATAAGAAAGATAAACAACAATCAACCCAATTTGAAACGAATATTAAGAAGTCAAATCAATAATAAAGCATGCTTCCTGACCACTTACAGCTATAAAAAAAAAAAAAAATATTAATTAGTGACAAAAATTATTAAAATCAGCATCTAAGAAAGGAAAAAAAAAAAATTACTGCACTTTTAACAATTACTAATATTTATTCAGTATACGCAGAAATAAGAACAAGATAAAAAAAAAAAAGAATGAAAAACATGACTAATATTTAGAGTAACTAATAATTTATATAACTTACACTGCACATGCAAAACAAATACATATATATATAGGAGGGAAATGTAATGATTTTTAGCCATAATGTTAATGTCTGTTTTAAGCATTTTTTAATTAATTTGATAAATATTTTTGTACCTCATGACTTTCTCATAAGTGAGCTACCAAAAGTAATATTGTAGATGTCTTATACAGCCATTTTATAATTTATATGTCAATATTAAAGCTAGATTTCAAATTTAACTTTTAAAATACTTTTCATGATTATTTTCATACATTTTTAGACAACATTGTTCATAATTTAAATCTTTTTCTCGATAGAAACACTTCCAAAAATATGTTTAAGTTGTTGCTGACATGTCATAATGCACAAACACGGTGTGCATACATTGATTTTTATGTCTAGTTATTAATGAAAGAATAAATGAAAAAATTAAATTCTCCGCAAAAGGTCTTATCCATGAACTATACTATAAAGATTTTAAAACTTGCACATGTTAAAATATGCCGTATCTACTAAGAAGCAAGCTAATATCATATAAAAATTTTATACTCACAGATGTTATACTAGCAATATTAAATGATAAACAAGAATAAAATAATTTACAACCACCCGCATACAATTTTTTTATTCCATAACCACATTTAAAATACATTTAAGTCTAACTAGTGAAAGACATGCACCATCACAAAATATAATATTACTCGGTTGTTGAAGAAGGATGAACAACTGAATTGAAATAACTGCATTAAAAAAAACAAAAAAATCTCTCAAATATCTTTTTTATTTAACAAGAAGAAATTGCATGTTATACCAAATACTATTAATTTTTAATTAATTATAATATTAATAATTTTCTTGGCAAGAATGAAATAAAAATTATAAATAAAGCTGTATTAAATACTTATTAATGTAGCACTAGAGCTGTTCTTTCATTCCCAAGACAGATCATTAAAGGCAATTTCTAGAGAAACAATTAAACACTAGTAATTATTTAAAAATGAATATATTATAAAATTTAATTTCGCATTTTGTTGTATAATAAATATCTTTGCTCAAGTCATGGGTAGTTTCTAGTATTAACAAGATGAGGGGAAAATATATACAGAGTCCTCCAAAAGTGTTCAAAGATTTGTAGAAATGCTCTGTAACATAGAATTGAATTCGAATATAAAGTTCAAGAGTTTTTATATCATTTCCCTGTAAATCTGAGCAATTCGAATAATTTTTAAAAATATATGGACGCATTTTCTATTCATTAAAATGAAAATGAAAAGAAGCAGAGAAAAGGCACATCACAAAAATGATCTTACACTGAAGCGTTAGGCGTAAAGCTGACTACCCTACCCCGTAAAAAGAAAAACATCTCTCGTCTCGAAATCTACCAGTAGGTAGACGACCTTAGCCCACACTGGGCTGTTGCGCCGATGATGAAGAATGGGTCGTAATCATGAGGAAACAATAAACAGAATACAAAAATGGATTATTTTTCATCACAGTAGTGCTAAATCAGTTCAGAATATTGTTACATTATTAAATTTATCATATTCTATAATGCAGTATGTTATAAAATGATTTTAAGAAGAAAACAAAATGGAAAACAAGGTAGAAAAGGCCATTCTGCCAAGTTGGCACAACGTGATCAGAAATTTATAATTACAAAAATGGTGTGTTAGTATCTTAAAATTTTTTATAGTATCTACTAAAAAGTTATCTATTTCAGTTTTACTAGCAACAGTTCGATTGAGTGCTCAGATTAACAGGATTACATAGGCTTTCTGCCCTTTTTAAAATTAGTTATTATGTAGAAAGCGTAGGATATCCTTTGCGAAATCAATGAGTCAGAACGTTTCATTTATGCACTTGTTGTGTAAAAGTTTGGTTAAATTTTCATTTCTTTACTTATAGCTAGATTTCCAGTTTTGGGTATTTATTTAAATTCCATGTAAAATTTATCCCAAAAATATGGCCTTTGCAATAACTTGAAAATCAGAGAAATATTCTTCATATTGTTCTTTGCTGGTCTTTATATGACTTTTATAAATTATTTATCTAAACGGTACCTTTTAAAATAATGCCCCCCTCCATCCTATTAACCACGTAAAAAGAAATAATTTTTTAAAAATTTTAATGCGATTCGCACATTATTGGAAATTACTTACATTACCTTTCAATAATTTTAATTAAACTTCACTAAAATAAGGCCGAAGGGCAGATTGTTTTTCTTCTTTGATAATCATCTCTCAGAAAGACAATTGGCAGAGTCATGAGCATGGGATCAGGAGCAATCGATTGTCACCCCAATTTGCAATTCTTGATTTCCAAATAACACTTCAGCTCTTAACATTCATTTTAATTCCGTAATTAAATGCTTAATTTGTGTATGTATTAGCAACATCGATGGAAAATATTGAAAAAACAAATTATCTGAATATGGGGCACTGCTTGTTTTGCAAGCATGAATTAATGTGATAACCCAGTCATCAAAATGATTCTGAATAAGGGTAAATTAAAATTTTACAACACTAAAGAACTTTACTAACGAAACTTTTAGATCTTTTCAAGTCCTGTTTGAATGTTATTGAATGAATCTCTAATTTGTAGAAATTATTCAGTGTACAAAAAAGAAAAGAAATAAAGTTTTATCAAGATAGGCTAAACACTTTAGAAAACATTTATTTTAATATAAATGTAATTATTTATTAAACTCTCATGAATTATAAACATTTTATCGAGTACTAACAGAATCCGGCATGCGTTGTCCTGCCCCCCCAAAAAAAAAACAAATTAAATATCGCGAATATATACTCCATGTTCCTTTATAGGTGCATACTCATTTTCGGTCGTCATTCCATCGTTTGACGGTCTATAAGATGATAGTAACCATAAAGTGGATGGCGGGAACCTATTTTCCTATACTCGAATACATGTTATTACCCATTTTCATAGCGATGGGTTGATGTACTGCAGCACCGTCTGGTGGCGACTTGCAATAAAGAGTAAAAAAACATTCTCCATGCTTTGTCAAACACACACAAAAAATGTCGTCAAGGATTTCAGTGACAAACAGATGTACAGAAAAATTATATCGATTGCAGCCCCACCTACCGGGGCCAATTGTAATCTAAATCCTCCACTCAAACACTCACAAAAAATTTCATCAAAATCTGTCCAGCCGTTTAGGTGGAGTTCAGTGACCAACTCATGTAAAATAGGATTTTATATATAAAAATTAAAATAAATTTTAGTGAATAATTTTGAATTAATTTTTATAAACTAGAAAGATTCATTTAATAATTTTTTTTTTTATTCATAGCAAACAATTTTTTACTTCAAAAAATTACTTTGTAATTGTAGTAAATAAATTATAAACTGCATTGTAATTCAAAACATAATTTTGGAAACAAATTTTAATTTTTGCCAAACAATTAAAGAAATATATTGTCTTTTATAAAACAATACTACGCAATTATATACTTTAACAACAATATTAAACGATATTCTCCTTTTTTTGAAATGCGTCGTGTAAACAAAATGGAGTTGTATGTTTGTTTTCACCGAATGTCACTCAGACGATAAAATATTATTATTCTCAAACTCGCGATCAAAACATAATTTTGAAAACAAATTTTATTTTTTTCCAAACGATTAAAGAAAAAAAATTTCTTTAGAAATTATCTGCAGATGAATTAAATTTTTAATTTTCTTTTTTATTACCTATTTAATAAATTTCATTTTCTTTTTATTTATCAATCGTTTGGTAAATATTTCCGTAAGAATTGAGATTCCGTTGCATGGCAACATATAGATTAATTGTATTCTAAAAATTTATTTTGTAATAGGATAGTTAATTTTTCTAATATAAAATGGAATGAATGCGTTTTAATGGAAGCATTTTTCATCGTTCCTTTAAAGATGCGATTTTTATTTTCATCCGATATAATATTTTGAATAGATGATAAAATGAACAATATCTTAAAAATTATTTGTCATAAAAATTAAAAGATGGAAGCTATCCATATTTGTAACAAGGAGGGATACAAGTTGACTGATTCGATTCAAAAGTAAAAAGAATATCAAAAGTCTAATGTTCTATATAGATATATCTGTACTGTATGTAAATTTTTTTTTTTTTATTTAGAAAGTCATGATATGTTAAATTTAAGTAACGAAATGATTGGATATGAATTCAATAAAATTTGTCATGCCTGTTCTATATAGATATATCTATACTGTATGAACATTTTTTTATTTAGAAAGTCATGATATGTTAAATTTAAATGACGAAATGATTGGATATGAATTCAATAAAATTTGTCATGCCTGTTCTATACAGATATATCTATTCTGTATCTAATTAAAATTCTACAGGCTGCCACATAGATGGCGCTACTAGTATTAAATCCATATGAGTTTTAGTTAGCCCTAACCTTCAAAAGACACGTGCATAAATTTGACAGCTGTTGCACTGTTAGTATGTGAGTTATAACATTTTTAGTGAAGCAACTTTTGTTAGTTTGAAAAAATGGATAAAAAGGAATTTCGTGTGTTAATAAAGCATTGTATTTTGGCGAACAAAAATACTATTGATGCCTAGGCTTGGCTTGATAAACATTATTCGGACTTTGCACCAGTAAAATCAACCGTATAGAAGTGGTTTGCTAAATTTAAACGAGGCGAAATGAGCACCGAGGACGATGCACGTAGTGGGCGCCCCAAAGAGACTGTTACCGACGAAAACATCCAAAAAGTCCCCGAAATAATTTCCGATAACCGTAAAGTGAAGTGGATTGAGATAGCTGAGACCCTAAAGATATCAAAGGAACGTGTTGGACATACCGTGAATGAATATTTGGATATGCGAAAGCTTTGTTCAAAGTGGGTGCCGCTTGAGCTCACAATCGACCGAAAACAACAACGAATTGATTATTCTAAGTAGTGTTTGGAGCTGTTCAATCGTAATAAACCCGAATTTTTGCGTCGATATGTGACAATGGATGAAACATGGCTCCATCATTTCACACTGGTGTCCAATCTACAGTGAGCAGAGTGCACGTGATGAACACTAAAAATGCTATTACTAATAGTGCAACAGCTGTCAAATTTATACACGTGTCTTTTGAAGGTTAGGGCTAACTAAAAATCATATGGATTTAATACTAGAAGCGCCATATATGTGTCAGCCTACGAACTTTTCAGCCCATCTGCTATATTTTTTTTTTTCTTGTGTACCTCCTGTAGCATTTTTTTTTTTTTTTTTTGCTCACGAGAAGAGTTTTGACAGTTTATTCCCGGGAGAGAGGAATGTATGTTATTTGACAAATACATAATAAACCCCTCACTCAAATTTTACAGCAAATAAACGGCGTTGTGGACATTTATACTACATGCAATTAGAATTTTGTACTCAGGAGAACCACCTGCCACTCAAACCGGAAAGCAGATACTCAGTATCATGTATAATGAGCAAATTAGTGAATGTCTGTGTGACCTTCACAAATCAGAAACCACTACATATTGAATGGGATATACTATGATGAGTTGTTGATAGTTGTTCCATACTGAGGGGTGATAGACCATGTGTTGAGAAATGTCTACTCAATGAGAAGTGAGGGAAGCTGACCTCCCTCTTGACGGATGGTCTTAAAAAACATTTTTGGTGAAGAGGAAAGAGTTCTGCGATGAGTCAACCAGAAGTGTTCTTTTTTTTTTTTTTTTTTTTTTGAAGTGACTGAATAGACCGGAGTATTCCACTTGTTTCCAAAGTGAGCCTCTTGTGGTATGGTGAATCACGTCACGTGATAGTTAAGCTCTGCCGCAGGCCTGGTGTTTAGATTTGTCGTAGACTGGAGAACTCTGAAAATCTCCTTCCTTGGAGTGAACTGCACTTGTGTATCAAATTTATATTCTTGATTTTGATTTTTTTTTTTTTAATAGAGTTCTGTATATATGCATATATTGTTTGCGAATAAAAATGAAAATGTTCCCATGAACCTGAAAGTGGTCCTCTTCTTGAAGCCGTTATAGGTGTGGTATAGACCGAGATTTTATATTCTTAATTGTATTTTTGTCTTACTTTTTTTTTTTTTTTAAGGATTTCGAATTTTGATGAAAAGTTAAAATCAAGAAAGTGATTGGTTGAGCTTTTTTTTTTTAATCAGAAAATAAATATTTAAGTATTAGAGAAAAAAATTGTAAATGTTTTATTATTTATTTTCAAACTAGAAGATGAGATAACGTGCTAGCCTGGAATTTTTTTCTTTTATTTCTGCATCATTAATACCGAAAATATATTTTATTTAAATTTATTATAAACGCTCAGTAGATGTGCTTCTCATTAACACGTTGAAATTAGCAAACGCATACGAGTACGTTTGGATTTACGCATTTTTAGTTGTTGCTGATCAATGGTGGGCCACGTGGTCCACTTATGGATGACACCCTCCCACCCCCACACACATATTTGAAGGGAGGACTATGGTGGACTTGACTTGACCAGCTGTGTAACGTCTCGGCTTCAAGAAGAGGGCCACTGTCAGATTCAATTAATTCTTATTTACTTATTATTTCTCACTTACTTTAGTTCTTATTACCAAAGCATTATATATATCTATTATTATATATAATTCCCGTGTCAAGATGTTTGTCCGGGATGAACTCCGAAACTAACATTCCGTTTTTTTTTTAACTTTTTTTTTTTCTTAAATGTGTGTTTTTTGTTCCAACTTGAGAGATAGGATAGTTTTTATTCAGATTTTTTTTTTTTTTTTTTTAAATGCGAAATCGACAATTTTCATATTTCGTCATTTGGCGCCATTGACGTCATTTGGCGCAACTCAAATTTGCGATTTCTCATCCGATGGACGTAATTTTGAAAGTACGTTCAAATACAAGGTCAGGTGTACCATAAGATCGGGTCGTTGATTCCAATACCTAACGAAGAGCCAAAATTTCTTCAAATTTATTTTATGGGCAGTTCTGAAGAACGTTAGGACAACTCGATGTCAGTATAATTTTATCGAACAAGCAAGTACAAAGAGCTATTGTAGAATTGTTGGAAAATCTTTTAGAAAATCATAACCAACTTATTAAATTATTTAACGAATTTATTTATTTTGACGAAAGACAGATTAACAAGAAATAGTGTTCATCGCTTAGTTCTTAGATAAATGAAAGTAATGATTATTAAAAATTAAATTATGTACAATACTTATAAAACAGTGTTAAAAATCAACATTATCTACCTCATTCATTAAATTAATAAAAATTAAACATTTTCTATTCGTTGAAGTTAAATTTGAACTTTTCATCATTCTTTATCAATCACTTCCTTAACAATACCAATTATAGTATCCAATAATTGAACGAAATACAAGAAAGCCACTGCAACGCGTGGCCGGGTCTGCTATTATATATATATATATATATATACAAGTATAGAACTTTGGGTTATTATGCAAAGAAATGAAAAATTTGAAATAGACCTTAATTATCCCACGGCGGGGGTACACGAATCCACAAAAGGCTCACTTTGAAAACAGGCGGAAACTCCGGCCTATTCAGTCTCTTCAGAGAAAAACAACACTTCTTGTCGACTCGTCGCAGAACACTCTTTCTTCTCCAAAACCTCCTTTTAAGACAATCTCTCATCAAGTAGGGAGGGATCAGCTTCCCTCACTGCTCATTGGAGTATACTCTCTTTATCGCCCCATGGTCTGTCACCCATCACAACACATTGTGGAGACCATATCCCATCTGTAATTGTTTCCCCGACCTTCCTCATAACTTTAAGAAGCCACTCATCACTGACTTCAACTGCCCTAGGAAGTTGACATCAGTCATTAGCAGACTCCGAACTAATCATTACAGAGGGGATGAAGATTCTCCCACACAAGACCAGGGAATACATCTCCTGCAGAAATTGCCCCAACGCTTTTCTAAGCACCTTCTAGAGTGCCCGGCACTCACTGCCCATGTTTTTGCAATTGGGTAGGGTACCAATCGAAGCCAACTTAAGATAAGTCCTGTAGAGTGAAGCGACTTGCGGCCGCTATCGAGAAGACTTTTGATTTGATCTAACATTGATAATTATATTTTAAATCCATGAACACGATAACAACAACAACAACAATTGTTTAGACCTGTGAAGGTCACACAGACACTCGCTCGTTTCATGAGGTCTCATTATCCATGACACCGAATATATATGCTATCCGATTTGAGTGACAGGTTGCTCTCATGAGTACAAAACACTCATTGCACGTAATATAACTATTCAAAGCACTGCTTGTCTTCTGTCATATTGGAGTGACGGGTTGTTATTATGTACTTGCCGAAGTATATACACTCCTCTTTCCTGAGAATCGGGGATTTAAGGTACCCCCACACACAGCCAAAAATCCCATGAGGTGATGTCAAGAGAACGAATAGGATATTCCGTAGGAAAATATTACTTGTAATTCCTCATCTACAATTTTTCTAATGCAGCTGCAAATACTTAGACAGTTATCTTTTATGCCATAAGCAAGAGCTGCAGCGACGTTACTCATTTAGCACTATCCAGCGGGTGCGTGTAGCTTGAAAATAAGCTAAGGATGCGGAGTAACACTACCGAAACAATCCAGTACATTGACCACTACAGCTGGTTTAATGGGAACTTATGCCAAATGCATCATTTCGATTCAAAATATCACTGGCAGCCGAATTCACTTTCTGTATGCCGCTTACAACGCCATCTATTAATACACTTTGGAAATTTTTGATGCCGTATCGTTTGCCTCTTCTTCAAGTATCTACAGATCAAATGTGAACTCATTGTGAAGAGTGGTTATTTTTTTACAGCATTTAAAAAGTGGAAATTATAATTACCCTGTATATATACATATATATAGATTTTCCAAACATGATTCATTTTATTTGACGAAATGCTTATGAATATGTCAAGAACTTTTCTTTGGTTTTTTTAAAGACTGTTAATTGGAAAACGTATAAAAATTATATACAGATCTCTTATTTGTAATTGAAGTAAACAAAAATTCAAATTCAAAATGGAAAAGACATTTTTAGGAAGGAAAGGATAGAAAATTATGCAAATGATTATTTGCAGAATACATTAGGTCGCATAATCCAAATTTTAATTGCAGAGTATGCATCGGGCAATGATAATCTAGAAACGATTTATTATGCAGGGCAGTAAAATATTTTGCCATAGAACAAAACACGTCTGATTTGTAGTTAAGATAACTATTTAGTCATTAATATTTGTTTTTTGTTTTTTGCGTGTTCTGTCTGCCCTCAATTGAAATTTTATTCAAATGAAGTTAAAAACCAAAAAGTTTAAGTTCATTAAATGAAAATAAAAATTTCACCTTACGAAAATTTTTTTATTTTTACGTCCAGAGGAGGAATAAGAGCAAAGATAAATATTTTAATTGAAATTTAATTTTAAATAAATCACAAAGACAAATAGGAGCGAGATTATCATTTTTTCGAAGTACATGTTTAACTTGTAAGATTACACTTCATGAATTATTAATGTCAGTGTTTATAAATTTCATCATCATCATCATCAATAGCACGACTGCACAGGGGAGCCAAGGCTTTCCTTGGAAGAGATTTCTCTGCATTCCTCTGGGTGACAAGGGTCCTCCAATTTTTAGCCTTTAGCAGAGCAAAATCTTTTCAACTGCGTCCGTCCATCGCAACTTGGGTCGTCCTCTTCATCTCTGTCCCTGTGGCTTTGCCGAAACGAGCCTTTTTGCATTATCAGCAAGGTCTCTAATCGTAAATCGACGGTTTGCAAGCACGCAATCTTTAATTTTTGGGCGTGAACTTTGTCGGTTGAGGTGGAGGGTCGACCAGAGGGCTCTTCGTCTTCAACGCGTTCTCTTCCTTCTTTGAACTGTTTATACTATTCTAAACATTTCTTTCCGATATAGGAAGGCTCACCGAAGGCCTTCTGCAACACTCTATACGTTTCCGCAAACAAAATTGAATGCAAGTTCTTTGCTCTATTCATTCAGACATTTCAAAATCGCCGGAATCAGTTTTTAGCATCTCACAAAGTCAAGCGTAACTCAAACACTAATGAACGATTTGACGTCAAATTTCCCCACACATATCAAGGACAGTGCCAGAAACCTAAAAAAAAAAAAAAATTGAAATTCGATAAGGCACTTGAATTTTAAATTGAAAATGGGTCTCACTTTTTGGACACAATAGTATCTCGCATAAATACATCAGAATCGAATGCAATATGTGTAATCTGCATTATAAAATTATTATATAAAATTACACGAATGTTCCTTAAACTAATATAGGAAAAATTAAAACCAAGATGGCGTATTTTCAAAGTTCTAATTTGACAGTATTCTTCAGTTAATATTCATAAAATTTTAGGAAATATTCAACGCGATGATGGGGTCGCCATCTACATTTCATAACAGTTAACAAAAACATAATTTCACACTAGCCAACGAATGCCTCCATTTTAAAACCAGTGCATGTAATGCAAACTGTCATTAAGAAGTCGAATTCTTATTTTTCAAATCTCATAATCGAATTCTTATAATATTGTATTAAAAATAAATTAAGTTATTATTATTGTGTTTACTTCTTATATGTAAACATAGATAATATAATAATAATGATCTAAACGCGCATTGTAAAGAAATGTACAACAATAAAAATGAAATACAGAAAATATATATATATATATATAAATGAAACACAAAAATATATGAATATAAATGAAATACAAAAATATATGAATATAAATGAAATACAAAAATATATATAAATATAAATGAAATACAAAAAAATGAAATTATTGAGAAATATTTATTTTACTAGTGAGCTATTTGTTTCTCCACTCTTGTGTACGTATCATGAGTTCGTAAAATATAATCTAATTATTCTGCGAACTCATAACTGCAAACAAATCAATAAAACACGCCATATCTGTCCTATATTCGCAAGACTATTATTTTAAAATCAAAGTTCATTTTTTTCTCATCATTTCGGCAGTTCATTTTTAAATATAGGGATACACACGTAATGTACTTTTTAATAGACTGTTTATGACTCCTTTGGCGATTATAAAATCAATTTATTTTATAAAAGTGTGATACATCTCACGGGGACGGAAAATGTTCAAGGTGGGCCCGCTTGGTTGGCCACCGCTGCTTTAGATTTGCAATTGGAACGGTAGATGGCGCTGCCATAAGATTCCATATTTTTCCTTTTATTTTCAGGGCAGGACAACGTCTACCGGGCCCTCCAACATAGCAATAAATTCGAAATCTTCAAAGCGATGATGGTGTCGGCATCTACATTTAAAGACAGCTAATAAAAACAAGGTCTTAAGAATCTTAAGTAACGAAATTTTTTTTTTTTTTAATAAATTTTCTTATAATATACACTTTAAACCTGATAATAAATTTGCTTGTCTGCCCTTACATAAATTCACAGTTTTCACCCTGAAACTTTGAAATTTGGCACGTACATAGAAAATGGCCTATGTAAGACGTAGGCTACTATAAAACTGGATATTTTCCCTGATTTCAGTTCCTCAATTGCCTCAATTGAGTGATAGTGTCCATATGCATTGTAACAGATCTTAACACCCTAAATTCAACGGCATTTCACTTTTCAACAACGGCCAGTAGAAAGAAATTTAAAAGTTAACATATTCCAATGTAACAGTTGCGATGACATGTTTGTAGGCTGACACATAGATGTCGCCACTAGTATTAAATCCATACGATTTTTAGTGAGAACTAACCTTCAAAAGACACGTGTATAAATTTGACAGCTGTTGCACTATTAGTACGTGAGTTATAGCAATTTAGTGAAGCAACTTTTGTTAGTTTGAAAAAATGGATAAAAAGGAATTTCGTGTGTTAATAAAGCATTGCATTTTGGCGAACAAAA
The DNA here is from genome assembly GCA_021605095.1 of Caerostris extrusa. Classification (NCBI taxonomy): domain Eukaryota; kingdom Metazoa; phylum Arthropoda; class Arachnida; order Araneae; family Araneidae; genus Caerostris; species Caerostris extrusa. Next base: position 38,284 of record BPLR01004478.1, on the reverse strand, counting down.
ATACTATTGATGCCTAGGCTTGGCTTGATAAACATTATTCGGACTTTGCACCAGTAAAATCAACCGTATAGAAGTGGTTTGCTAAATTTAAACGAGGCGAAATGAGCACCGAGGACGATGCACGTAGTGGGCGCCCCAAAGAGACTGTTACCGACGAAAACATCCAAAAGTCCCCGAAATAATTTCTGATAACCGTAAAGTGAAGTTGATTGAGATAGCTGAGACCCTAAAGATATCAAAGGAACGTGTTGGACATACCGTGAATGAATATTTGGATATGCGAAAGCTTTGTTCAAAGTGGGTGCCGCTTGAGCTCGCAATCGACCGAAAACAACAACGAATTGATTATTCTAAGTAGTGTTTGGAGCTGTTCAATCGTAATAAACCCGAATTTTGCGTCGATATGTGACAATGGATGAAACATGGCTCCATCATTTCACACTGGTGTCCAATCTACAGTGAGCAGAGTGCACGTGATGAACACTAAAAATGCTATAACTCCCATACTAATAGTGCAACAGCTGTCAAATTTATACACGTGTCTTTTGAAGGTTAGGGCTAACTAAAAATCATATGGATTTAATACTAGTAGCGCCATCAATGTGTCAGCCTACGAACTTTTCAGTCCACCTGTTATCATTATGTTTCATTTCGGTTATAGTTCAGAACACACAGTTTGAGTTAAAATTATTAACCTTTTACTAAAACCTACTCTGAAATGTGTTCTATTGTAATGCGGAAAAAATTTTTAAAGGGAGGGAGTGTAGTGTAATATGCAGATGTTGCGTGTGTACTAGACTGGCCGCAATTGGCAGGCTGCCGGGGTCATTCACCTACTGTATCTACACAGTGTTTCAACGGTCGGGGACACACTTTGAAGGGCTTGCTGCAGCACGCACCTTTTCAGTAGGAATGTAGGGTCGGAAGTGACGCGTTGAGGAACGAACACACTTTCAAACGAATTTCTCACAACATTCAGGTACAATGCACCGATATCTATCACGTGACGAGAAGTAATCTGGATGGCAAAGTGGAAGAGCATATATATATATATAGGGTGATTCAGCGGTGCTGAGACCAATTGTGAGAGGTGGTACAGCTTATAAAAATAATTTTTTGTCTTAGGAATATGTAGGGTCGGAAGTGGAGCGCTGAAAATACTTTCAAACGAATTTCTCGAAAACAGACAGACATACTTCCCCAACTGATATTCCTCAAGTAGCGAGTTTCAGGGGACTGATGGCCGAACGGCTGGCGCTCGGTACCACAGACTTCGGGTTCGATTCCCGGAGGTTACATGGATGTTTCTAGTGAATCCACTATAAACCATAGGTCCCGGTCTACGGTTTAAAGTGTTACTCGCGTCCGTAACCTATCTTCAAGCTACATGCGCCCCATGGGTAGTGCTAATTGAGTAACGTCGAAGCAGCACTTTGCTTATGGCACAATGATTAACTGTTTCTGTATTCCCAGCTGCATTCGAAAAAAAAAAAAAAAGTACCGAGTTTCAAGTCCTCTCGATGACAACCTCGACAGCTCTCTGTGTGCAACTGTGTTTCCATTTACAAGACCTAGCTGACACGATTGAGTTGATCGACTATACGCGAAATGAACGGCATCCTTGCAATTGCTCTCCGGTCACTCCTTTGACCCTGCCAAGCATCAGTTACTGTGACCGCAATTTTGGATCATTTACTATAAACATTGAATCAAAGAATAAACAATCTTTTTCTCTTCGTATTTCATTTTTTCCCCTTGTTCCTCAACGCGTCACTTCCGACCTTACATTCCAATACAAAAATGTGCAATTTTCAGTAAACTGTACCACCCCTTAAAATTTTCCCACGACCGTTGAATCACCCTGTATATTTCGAAATGCGTAGTTTAATGATTTGGACATGTTTAGATCATATGCAAGTAAATTTTTAACTCACATTGAAAATACGTAATTTGATTCCTTTAGAATCCCTCCACCTCCCCCTCTTTTTAAAACTGGTCAAGATTCTAGGATAGTAGATAAAGAGATGGAGCGTAATGTAAATTAAAAACAACTGCGTCCTACTACTGTGTCCAAAAAGTAAGACAATTTCAATCAAAAAATCAATCAATCAATTGAAAATTCAATTTCAATTCAAAATCAATTAAATCTCAATCAATCAATTTAAAATTTCAATTTAAAATCTCCGTGGCTTATGGAATTTTTTTCTTTTTAGGTTGCTGGTACTGTCTTTGATATCTGTGTGAAAACCATCCAACCACCGTATTCACCTGATTTAGCGCCGTGCGACTGCCGGCTATTTCCTAAACTCAAAAGATCACTCCGGGGACACCTTTTTGAGTCGATTGAAAATATTCAACGTGAATCGCCGCGCGCTTTGAAGGCCATCCCTGGCGATGCCTTTTTAGTACGCATTGAGAATTGGAAAGAAAGTTGGCATAAGTGCACTGTGTCCGGAGGGGATGACATTGAAGGAGGTGAAATAAATTTGGAAGAATAAACAGAGAGTTTTTGAAAAAATTAAAATTTGGTCTTACTTTTTGGGCACGGTAGTATTTCACATGTGAGGAATTCGCACATTTGTGAGAAAAGAAAATGTTGCCATTGCTAATGTTAACAATTATAGTTAGTTTAACAATTTTATTAGCAGTTGTTAGCGTTTTAAGGTTAACAATTGCTAATGATTTACATCCCAATATCCCTAATGCACGATATTTATTTGAGTGTGTTTGAATCTCTTACCGCTTAGAACCTGCAACACTTAAAAGACGATTTTTGTTTTCATTGAATTTGATATTTTATCATCTGGCCTAAAGCCATGGAAAAAAAAGTTATATTATACACAGTCCAGTCACATTAATGTGACCACCTGTCAAAAGCCATGAGCTTTTAGTACTCCATAAGCATCTAAAGGATTTAGGATTAGTAAGGATTTAGCATAAGTATATAAAGGATGTCCTAGGACAGGGGTCTCCAAAATTTTCAGCCTTCGGGCCATACTTTTACTCCAGTAAGTACCGAGGGCCAAAACCGTTTTAATTTGTCTGCCATTATCTATAATTTCTATATTAGTCGCCGAGTACGCGCTCTGAGCGAGCATACGTACGCTTGCTTGATCCACTATTGTCAGTGAAAAATTACAATTACATAATTCTCATTAGCATTTTTACAAGTGGATACCCCACTGTTTCATTCGCGTTCATTTAGCTTTTCCGTTCCTGAGGGATTTTCAGGATAAAAATCATACGTTTGATTCAGGATATATACATTCCAAACATCGATATACATACATATGCGATACTCTTTACCCCAACATAATTACCGAGGGTGACCGCGGGATGTTCACTAGTTTGTAATGTTAGTGGGATTCACTTCAATTATTTGTTAGATGTTATGCTTAAGATAAATTTTCTGCGTATTATGCTTGCCATGAAGCTTTATCTAGCAAGTCAATAAAACCGAGTTATCATCATTCTGTGCTTTTTCATCCACCTTATTACAGCAACAATATGCTATTCGCTGTCGCGGGTCGGATTTGGTCCGCGGGCCGTAGTTTGGAGACCCCTGTACTAGGACATCCTTTATATGCACTCCACTGCAATGTGCTGCCACCTGCCTTTGTGATGGACTATTTCCCGTTGACATCGAAAGTAGGTGGGGGTCACATTAATGTGATTGAACTGTGTATTTTAATTAAATAAAAATTGTAATTTTTCATAGGAACACTTTATTTCTTTTTAATTTTAAATTTAATAAGCATCGGCTTTCTTCAGTATATTCTCAATATTCAACGAAAAGCGAGATTTTTTTTCATCAAATACCATTAAAATACAAAGAGCATAAAGAACCAAGCACAAAAAGGGAAAAAATTCAGCGTTCGCCCGTAAGTTCTCCGGCTTGCCGGACACTTTCAGCAGATGAGGCTGGACGGAGGGGCAGATGCTGGGCATCCTCGAAATTGCAGAGGGGGCTGGATTCTGAACAAGTGCTGGGCAAGACAGTCGGGTCCCTGTAGCTGGGAATCCTCGGAATTGAAGAGGGGATGGATTCTGAACAAGTGCTGGGCAAGACAGTCGGGTCCCTGTAGCTGGGAATCCTCGGAATTGAAGAGGGGGATGGATTCTGAACAAGTGATGGGCAACACAGTCGGGTCCCTGTATCTGGGCATCCTCGGAATCGCAGAGGGGGATGGATTCTGAACAAGCGCTGGGCAAGACAGTCGGGTCCCTGTAGCTGGGAATCCTCGGAATTGAAGAGGGGGATGGATTCTGAACAAGTGATGGGCAAGACAGTCGGGTCCCTGTATCTGGGCATCCTCGGAATCGCAGAGGGGGATGGATTCTGAACAAGCGCTGGGCAAGACAGTCGGGTCCCTGTAGCTGGGAATCCTCGGAATTGAAGAGGGGGATGGATTCTGAACAAGTGATGGGCAAGACAGTCGGGTCCCTGCATCTGGGCATCCTCGGAATCGCAGAGGGGGCTGGATTCTGAACAAGTGCTGGGCAAGACAGTCGGGTCCCTGCAGCTGGGAATCCTCGGAATTGAAGAGGGGGATGGATTCTGAACAAGTGATGGGCAAGACAGTCGGGTCCCCTGTATCTGGGCATCCTCGGAATCGCAGAGGGGGATGGATTCTGAACAAGCGCTGGGCAAGACAGTCGGGTCCCTGTAGCTGGGCATCCTCGAAATCGCAGAGGGTATGGATTCTGAACAAGTGCTGGGCAAGACAGTCGGGTCCCTGTAGCTGGGCATCCTCGGAATCGCAGGGGGTATGGATTCTGAACAAGTGCTGGGCAAGACAGTCGGGTCCCTGTTGCTGGGCATCCTCGGAATCGCAGAGGGGAGGGATTCTGAACAAGAGCTGGGCAAGACAGTCGGGTCCCCAGCTGGCATCCTCGGAATCGCAGAGGGGGAGGGATTCTGAACAAGAGCTGGGCAAGACAGTCGGGTCCCTGTATCTGGGCATCCTCGGAATCGCAGAGGGGGATGGATTCTGAACAAGTGCTGGGCAAGACAGTCGGGTCCCTGTTGCTGGGCATCCTCGGAATCGCAGAGGGGAGGGATTCTGAACAAGCGCTGGGCAAGACAGTCGGGTCCCTGTTGCTGGGCATCCTCAGAATCGCAGAGGGGGAGGGATTCTGAACAAGCGCTGGGCAAGACAGTCGGGTCCCTGTTGATGGGCATCCTCGGAATCGCAGAGGGGGAGGGATTCTGAACAAGCGCTGGGCAAGACAGTCGGGTCCCTGTTGCTGGGCATCCTCGGAATCGCAGAGGGGGAGGGATTCTGAACAAGTGCTGGGCAAGACAGTCGGGTCCCTGTTGCTGGGCATCCTCGGAATCGCAGAGGGGGATGAATTCTGAACAAGTGCTGGGCAAGACAGTCGGGTCCTGCAGCTGGGCGGAAGGAGGCAACTGCCTCACTTCTGGGACATACAGCGGAAGTCCAAACCAAGCTTTATGATCGCTTCTACGAATAAGTTCCGGATAAGTTGCTGTCTTCACAATTTGATATATGTATAATTTTATGGGTTGAAAAGGTACTGTTCCCTTATATTATTCCGTCATTCATATCAAATATTTCGATATTATAAAGGTTATAAAGTAAAAGGATTTAAAAATAAAACGATCCATTTTATTATTATTATTTTTTTTGTACAATAAAGAAAGTTAATAATTTATGTGTGTACTGTTTTTATTATCAACATTTTTATACCGATTTAATTAATCCCTTTAAATTTAAAGGAAAAGATGTGTTCTTTAATCTTCCTCAAGTACGATCTTGAACATTGTATATCGTTTAGAGCAAATCCACTGCTTGCACAGAATGTGTATCTTGCAATGGATCCCTGCTCATGTGGATTTGAAATTGAAGGAAATTGCAGATACTTTGGCGGAGAATGCCAGAATTCTGGATCAGACTGCCATTCTTACTTTCCTTTGCAGATGCAAATGCCTTAGCAAAGTCTAAACTCATGATTCCTGCTAGGGTCAAAACTAAATTCCAAATTACAGAACTAAATGTGGACAGAAAAACAGCTGCTACTCTCACAGGATTAAGGATGAAAATAAAACACAAAAAATATGAAAATGTCTGCTGATGGCGTCAAAAAATACCAAAATGTGGCAACTACCCTGGTGTCGAAATTATTTCTTATCATGTCTTTGATTGCCCAGCTGTTGCAGACGCCATGCATTGTCTGGACCATCCTTTGGATGAAGATTTATACTCCGAGCTGGCAATCAACGTGGTCAATATTATTCGGGAGCACCAACAACGATATTTGATTTTTCTTGTACTCTTCAGGATACGACAACAACAACAAATTAAAGCTTTGTCTATCTGCATTTCCTAAAATTTAAAAATTAGCATTTTAAAAAAGGGGATTTCATTTTCAATTTATTACATTTAAGGCGCTTTTTACTTTTTACTTTTTACTTTTTGCTTTTAATACTTTTTTTAATTAATAACAGAAAAAGAAATTCTTATTTATTTTTTATTTAAATAAAAACGTCATATCATGATGTTTCTAGTTTTAAGAGTTGTGAACTCAAGGTGCATTCGAACTAGGGATTGCAATATCGGACCAAAAGTTCAATACCAGTATTCGGTATTTTTTAGATCTTAATACCGGGATACCGGTTTTAATACCGGTAGTAGAAATTTTAGAAAAATAAAGAAAACACAGGTGTTTTTTTTTTTTAATTGCCAGTTTTATTAGAGAATGTAAATATCACAAAAACACTCGAAATGGCAAACCATCTAATGCTGTCATTTTACTTATAATTTCATCCAAATTATCTTTTTTTTTTTTTTTCAAAATAATCTAAAATCCCTGATGGCTTGGGCTTAGAAACTGTGCTTAAGTTTGTTTCTTCATCGTAATTAGATTCTTTTCTCTTTAACAAATTTGTATCATGTTTCGTTTTTTAAATGTGTATGGAGTCCGCTGTACTTCCTCATTCACTTTAATAATTCTTGAACTTTTTTTACATTGAGCCACCCAATTCTTTTCATCCTATAAATAATGAAACCCTATCGAAGTACTATCAACTGATTTTTTTTTATGTTCTTTAAAGTTACTTTTATTCATTGTTAAGGGGGTATTATTTATGAATATATATACATAATAAATCTGAAAAATATTTTGAAGTCTAAAGTATGAGATGCAAATACAATGTGAATAACAAACTCACCCATTTAAAAAATATCGAAATATTACACACCTTCTTCAGAACTACAACCTTGCTTTCACAGATAAGAATAAGAATTTCCCAGACAAGAATTCTAAATTTCTAGTAAATACTGAAAAACGGTATTTAAACTTGTGAATACCGAAATTACAAAATTGTACAAATGGCTCAAAATACCGGTATTCGGTATCCCAGTATTGCAATCCCTAATTCGAACACAAAAGAACGAAATTTCTTGTTCTCTTCAACCTGCATTAACGCGAGTGACCTTTCTGTATCCAATTCAAGCAAAATGATGGCGAGGAATGAAATCCAAGGAGTGCCAAAATGATAATAATAACTATAGGATTAAAAACAATTGTCTAGAAATAACATACTTGGATAAGCTGGTTCGAAAGTTTTATATTAAGTAATAATTTATTTTAAAAACTACAGTGTAACATGTCAGTTTTAGTTAAAATGAAACCATGTGATTTGAATAATCTTATATTTATTGAGTTACGTGTATTGTTATTTATCCATTTAACTTTACTTTATTACAGATTAAAATCATTTGTGACAAATGATTTATTAAAATTATTTTATTTTCATATATATATTTTTTTAAAATCATCTTAAAGGGGCTGATTGCCCAACACGCTACACTGTGTTAGCGCAGCTTATCCATTAACTACATATTAACTAACTGATTGTTTGTACCCTTTAATTAGTTATTGTAGACATTAATAAATGAGTTTCAGTATTTTTACTGCATCTTATATTTCTTTCTGTTTTGGATAACTAAAAATCTTAATAATCTTGTCTAAAATCATGTAATGAGTTAAGTAAACGACTGCAATGATTTCGTTCGTGAACCACATACTGTGGTGAGAGAAAAGAAATCCCAGCCCATTTCGCCAGCACCAGAGCCTGTCTCCGTGGCTTATTTTTTTTTTTTTCAAATCCATCTTTATTTTCTACGTGTCACGTCTCGCAGAACAAAATCAACCTTTCACTTCTGATACACAAATGGAAACGTGTTATGAAAATCTTTCCCTTCTGGTCCACAAATGGAAACGTGTTATGAAAATCTTTCACTTCTGGTCCACAAATGGAAACGTATTATGAAAATCTTTCACTTCTGGTACACAAATAGAAACTTGTTGTGAAAATCTTTGACTTCTGATACACAAATGGAAATTTGTAATGAAAATCATTTTAAATGTGTAAATAAATATTTATTTTTATTTTCCTTTAAATTATATGCTTTTAAATTTTTAAATTTATCTTTTAGTATGTAAAATGGTATTCACTGAGAGTTCACTTTACAAAGTGAAATGTATTTACTAGTGTTGACTACAGTTCTTTCTCGAAATTGCTGGAAACGACTCAAAATGCACGAGGCGAGTACTAATTTAGTTAAAGCAAATCAATAAAAATCACCTCTAACAGACTTCTTCAGCCGAAGTTAAAGTAGTCGAGGGGCAACGGACAACGGGCGTACCGGTTACGGAGTTCCTAGGTGGTGTTAAGAACCACAATACCTCCACATCTTAATTTAGTTTAAACATTAGCATAAAATGGGGTTGCTTAAAATTAATGAATAAAAAATGAATAAGATAAACAAATGGATTAAAAGTTAAGAAAAACACCTCCTGCTTGAGAACAATTAAAGCAGGAGATCGAAAAAGCTAAAGCTATCGGTACAATTAGGAGTCCGTTGACGATGCCCAAAAAAAAAAAAGTTAAACAAAGTTTAAGATAAAATAAAAATAAAATAAAGAAATTAAGATTAAACAAAAATGTAAATGTTGCGACATACAAGTTGCAAATACAACTTGTTTACATGTCTAAGATTAGGTGACTGGCACTCCGATAGATGGCGCCATCAGTCCTTTGATACAGTTTCAAAAACCTAACCGAAGTTAGGAAAATATATTTTTATTTTTATTTACAATAAAAGTATTAAGTTGTTAGTTATACGCGAAGAGCGACCAGTTAAGATTACTATTGATAAGATTTAAAATTAACAGTTAATAAAATAATAATTAATTTAAAAGTTAAGTGTAAACAATATAACAAGATTATTAGCAATTAAAATATATATTAAGAGCTGTTAAGAAAATTACGTGGAATTATTTTGAAATATGCAAACAATTAAAGATTTAAAAGTTATTAAGTGAAAGTGAACCATTAAAAATATACAAATTAAAATTTAAAATTACAGCTTAAAAAGTCAGATAGCCATGTTCTAATTTAAATTGCACATCGTATCAAATAAATAAGTTAAGATTTAAATGCCAAAAAGTAGCAGCTCAGATTCGCTTGAAGTGATCGGAGTGACTAGACAACAGCCACAGCGGTAGAATCGGACGTTGCAGAATAAATTCCACAACGCCTTTTCAATGCCGGGAAAGATTCCCAGTGCGTATCATAGATAGCTCTAGGTCTCTTCCTGGAGCTAGCCACACCTGGATGGTATACAGGTATTTGTCCGATCGCTTCGTTACGGATCTGAGGGCATTTTGAATGAAAAGATTTAGAAATTTTGAAGAGATAGTCCATAATGGGTTCTATATTCAGATCTCTGTGGAGTTGCTTCCTTTTAACAAACCACGGGGCGTTGACTATCATAGCTATCTGTTTATTTTGAAATACTTGGAGCTTCTTGAGATTTGCGATTGAGGAGGACGCTCAAATAGGACATCCATACAAGAGAATTGCTCGAAGGATTGACCTGTAGAGCAAAACCTTGTGTCTGATCGCTAGCCTGCTCTTACGAGAAATTAGCTTTTTAGCTTAACGCTAGCAGCAGTTGCTTTGGCAACTACTTTTGGCAAAATGGGTATTATAGGTTAATTTTGAGTCAAAAATTAACCCAAGGTACTTGTACTCAGTAACCCGGGGAACTGGTTGGCCAAAAAGAGTGGCATTCAAAGTGAACCAACGTTCTTTTTACGAGTAAATAGGAGGCACGCGCTTTTAGTAGGATTTACTTTGATCTTCCAGGTGGTCAACCAACTTTCCAAGCGAGAAATATAATTATTGAGCAAAGCAACGACGGAGTTTGGTGTCTTGTGCTGTGCAATAATCGCTGTGTCATCTGCGAACATAGCCAGTTTGCAGAATTCTGGCTTAGGTATGTCGTTCACAGAGATTAGAAACAATCTGGGACCGAGCAGTGAGCCCTGTGGAACCCCGCTCCTGATTGGATGATCGCTGGAAATGGTCCCTCCCACTCATTCTGAAATTACGCAAAGTGAGGTACGAGTGTATAATTTTAATAAACTGGGGCGAAAAATCAAGTCGAATGAGCTTGAGTAGTAAGCCATTATGTCATTATTAAAGTCGTCGGGTCACCGCTTTCGCGCTGTTTACGCGGCCTGTTCTATTTCTGCTTCGTATTAGCTATTGATCTGCTCATGTTTTGCTGGTTTCTCCGCCTGAGTGCATAGTTTTTGAGTGACGGTTTTAATAAGAGAGTTTTGGAAATAACTTAGATTGAAATCCTGCCCAAATTTTGTTGGATTATACAAAAAGAAAGTTAACTATCAGAATTAACTATCGATCTTTTCGAAACTGCGAGAAACTACTCGAACAGCACGAGTCTTTCTTCAGGCATGATGATTGGACAAATCGATTTGGACTGAGTTAGGAAACTGATCATGAACTCATTCTTTCTACGCAGGTTTGCTCTTGGTTGTGGCTGGTAGAAAAATCGTCTGGACGCGGTACGAGATGAGCGTGAAGGTGTGGCTCTACTCACACGGAGTGACCTGGGTCAAGGAGAAGGACTTCGACGCCTTCATCTCCTTCAGCTACAAAGATCAAGACCTCGTCATTCAGGAGCTAATCGAGGGTGAGTTCTTCGCGCGCTCCTCCCAGATGAGGTACGACAGATTTGAGGACAGACATTTATGAAGCAAAGTAACTGAATTGGAAATGATCACTATGCAATTTGGTCTAGAAAGTGTTTGACAAGTTTGAGAAAACTCACTTGAGTTAGATACAAAAGCTGCTTGAATATGGAGCAGGAACCCCATAATTGGGAGCCACTGTTAGTTGATATTTTTATACGATTCTGCTGTGGACATTATCATTTCTGTGCGTCAACACAACTCATGGAAATGATGGTGAAAGAGTGGTGGAAAGACTTTCAAAATAATCTTTTGTCACAATTGTGTGTTATTAACAAGAAAGACTCTTACAAAAGTGCAAATTTAAATGCGCAAGTCTGTCAAGATATCCACTTGAGTTATTTGTTTTCCAACGTAGCGATTGCAGTGCAGGCCACCATCAGGATTGAACTCGAGTCCTTAAGCAAGGGCTCAAAACAGCAGGTCCACGAATGCTAACTACATTCGATTTTGCTACACATTGTCACCTAGAAAAAAAAATTCTAGGAATTTTAAGAATTAAAATTTGAAAACAGAAAATCGCTTCTGTTAAAATATATCAGTTGATTACTTTTAATGGATTTTTTTGTTTAGCACCTAGAATAGCTTACGGAAATTCATTAATCTATTGTTCGTTTGCCACACATGATAATTTGGCGCAGGCTGGACGTGTTGTGGAGGCATTGCTTTCTGTAATTACTGAAGATAATTATCTGAATCTGATGCAACTGTGCATTTTAAAAACTTTAATCTAAGTATTTTCACGTATTTGACCCTTTTATAACAACAAAGCCTTCAGTAGGTGAAGAGACTAATCAGCAACTTAATTTTATGAAGCTAATAATTTTTTCGTGTTTCCACTGGCACAACGTGAGCTTTGTGTTCACTGATGTAGTGATGCCGATATAGAAATTGCAAAGTCATAGAATTACATCAGTGGAAAGCGAGAACTTTTTCAGAATTCTTGGCAGACGTTTCACCGTCGTCTGTTGAGCAGCAAATAAACATTGGAAACAAAAAGCCCTGAAATAGGCCACAAACTTAAAACATCAAAAGCGTTCTAACAAAGCATAACTCACTTAAACAACGTAACTTTAGAGAGATACGGATGATAACCATTCCAAAAATTAGAAATGGGTGAATGTATGCAATGGCACAGAGTCAGATTTGAAATGTTGGAACACAAGGCACGATTTTTTAAAAAAAAAAAATTTTTAAAATAATGAAATTGAAGTGAATTCATATCTTATTTATTTTAAAGTGTTTAATTGTACTAAATGTTTTTTTTAAAATTCTTTACTTTAAATTGCCAAAGTTATTATTGGAACTCTATAACTTTTAAGTAGTTTGAGGCGTTACTATAACTTTTGAACTCTATAACTTTTAGGTAGTTAAGATCAGTGGATGCGAGAATTTCTTCTGAATTCTTGGCATACATTTCATCGTCATCTGTTAGGCAACAAATAAACTGGACACAAAACAAAAATAGGCAGCAAAATTAATATATTACAAGCATTTTAACAAATCAGATCACATGTAATTAACTTTTTTTTTTAATATGCATAATTGATATTCTTAACAATGTAATTCAGTGATTATATGTGATGGTACAAGAGTATGTTGGCTTTTAGAGTAATTAAATAGACCCCTACAACCATCAACTTACTGGTAGACGCATACGCAAGTGACGCACAAGGCCCACTTTTTTCATATCTTATTCAGTTTAATGTGTTTAAGTATATTAAATGTTTTTTTGTTTTTTTGATTTCATACTTTGCCGAAGTTTTTGTTAGAATACTGTAACTTTAGTCTTGTTCGATCCGAACTAGCATGAAGAAATTTCTTTGTAGGAAATGTGCTGATGACGTAATTCCATCGGAATAGCGATGAAAGTGGTGACATTTTAGTCGAGGATCTTCCGGTGCGCTGCATTTGCTTTCTCCGGATCCGTAGTTTCATGTTCTGTCCTGGGGAGCAGGTTGCCCCGCAAATGCTGTGTTAGGAGTTTGCTGTGCTGATTTTTTTAGATAAATTACATTTAGTTTGAAAATTTTTCATGCAGTGAAAATTTTCAATGAATTTCCTAATCTAAGAGCTTTTTTCTTTTTTGCAGTGATCGAAGAGAAGGACCCGGATATCAGGTTGTGCCTTCACTACAAGCACTTCCTCCCGGGTGAATTCATACAAAGGAACATCAGGAAAGCAATGGTGTGCTACAAAAGAACAGTCCTCGTGCTCTCTCGGTACGTCTCGCTCTCTCTCATCTTACAGTCGACGCCGCAGTTGCATTCATTGCATTCGTTTTGGGGCTGGGAGATTAAATAAAATTTCTGCTTCACAGAAATTTCGTTTCAGGGAACCAGAATGGATGCAAAACAACCTGTCACCTTCCCTACTAAATGTATTCTCAGTTGCAAGACAATTATCGCCATGAACACCGCATTTTAGATTCAGAGGTCGATTTTATGGAACTTTAAGGTGAGTGTGGGCAGAAAATGGTGAAAAGTGGGACATCCAAATTCATACGGGCAGACATAGAATGAGCTATTTTCTAATATTCTTCATAAAAGAAAGGGCCATATTAATACGCTGCTGGTTATTCAAAGTGGAATACCATGAAATATATAAAGTATAAAACTCGTATTTATTTTGCAAATAGTATTAAAAACATGAATTGTACGAATTACATTCTGTAAGTGTAACTCCATTCAACCGTTAGTATTCAAAATATGTATTTTTTACTGCTTGCAGGAACTGCACTAGCATAAGGATGAAAATTCCATTCATTATGAAAATTTTCAGTTCTGATTAATTTCAATTAATCGATTAATTGTGATCGTATCATTTCCCATTGCTACTTCTCGGGAAATTAATAATCTTTTTTATAAGAATATGGAGCAAGTATCCTTATTTGTAATAATTATTATTATTTCATGGGAACAGAGAACAACTACATCGTCATGTAAAAAATGTCGGATTAAACATTTTTTAAGAAATTATAAAGAAGTAGCTCAGTGCAATATGTCAAATATAAAAAGAAAGAAACGTTCGTCTAAAATGATCTCATTTATACTTCCCCAGTTACCTGAAAAGGATTAAATTAAAGAATTCGGACAAAAAATAACCTTATAATGTTTGAAAATGTGCTATTTTTATTAAAAAAGAAATGAAATCAAGCATGCAGTTTCCAATAAGGAAAAATAAAGGAACATTGACGTCAAATTCATTCAGCTTCAATTCATGTCCTATCAGAGGATTGCGATGTTCATAAAGTGCGGGATTTTTTTTTTTTTTTTTTTTTTTTTTTTTGAGGAGTTTTCTGGAAAGCCAGTGGTGCCTTCTGGAGTTCAAGCTGGCCCACACTCAGGCCCTGAGAGATCACGTTCCCTGCATCATCGTCATCAAGCTGGCTGACCTGCCCAAGGAGATCCAGCTCTATCTCAAAAACACCACTTACCTCACTTGGGGCGAGAAGCACTTCTGGAACCACTTGCTCTACGTACTCCCGAGGTCACAGTCCGTCCCAAAACACCAGTTCCGAGACTACCCCAGATTTCCCATCCCCATGGCAAATCCTTCCGTTTGAAGGTTTTTTCCAAATGTGTGCATTCTCACGTTCCTCATTGAAGAAAATACATTTGCCTCCTCCCATGGTTTTGAGTTCCTGGAGGTTTACAACATTTTTTTTTTTTTTTTACTTTTGTTAGATGGAGAATAAACTATTTCATAGATAGACTGTGAAAAATTCCTTATGGTATTAGTTTCTCATACCACAATCATATATACACATTATATATTATATATATATTATATATACACATATACTTTTTCTCAACGATGGACCACAAATTTTCTCCAGACTTTTGTATCTAATGGTCTTCTCGTCAATGGATAAACAAAGCTTCTCCTGATTTTGAAGTCATGTATTGTTTATTCTACCATTCTGTCAAGACAGAATTTCTTAAATGCAATAATCTTTTTGATACTGTGGTTTAAAAAGCATATGAATCTGAATTGATTTTGGTATTAAAGTTTTTAATGAGGCATCAAACAGTTTTAAGATTTTTTTTTTTTTTTTTTTCGCAACTAAAGAAAATAAAGCATCATAAAAAAAAATCTCAGTGTATAATATGTTTCCAGCGTCTGATTTATTATACAAAGTTTGCTAACAACAGGTCATTTATGATATAAAGTTCTCGTGAAGTTCACCACCTACTGATCTCAATGTTTCTGAGTTCGAGTCTGCTGTAAATAAATGTTTTTCGTTTGACAATCTCATTTGTGAGTCCAAACAATTCCTGAAATAAAAATGATGTTGAAATTGCTTTATGTGCTTAAAATATATTTTCCAATTCAACTTTTATCTTTATCTTATCATGTAACGTTTTTTAAGTTCAATTAAGATCATTTCATTTGTATGGCAGTGTAAATAGTTAGCATTTATGTTGTTATTATTTCCCCTGGTGCAGAAAAAGCCTACACCAGGTCCAAGACACCCCGTCGCAGGCGACTTGTTCATGGCAAAGAGTCATTTACAGCTTCACTTTTAGCGAGGAACCACGAGGCCTGATGACTGACTCAACCTCAAGACAACGCTCGACGCTCCTATGAGACCGGGACCGGACTTAAGGGGATGATTTCAAGTGGATTCCGAACCACTACAAACATCTCTGGAACCACACAAATCCATTCGAAACCTGTGGTACCAGAGCCGTAGCCTCTCGGCCATCAGGCACCAAAACGCATTTATGGGACCATCATAGATTGTTGTCATTGACCTTTTTTTATGCAAAATAAATTTAAATTCAGAATTTTAGTAAAAGTCAATTTAATCTTCAATAGAGCACGAATTGCCCTGTTGCTCGCTGTATTTAAATTTTTAAAACATTTGTGATGATGTGTAGATTTTGAACATAATTTTTGCGCATAGTGTAACAGTATTCTCTCCGTTTAGTTTTCCATAAGATTTATTTATTTCAAATTCTCATATGGAAGATATCGATTCTAATTTAAAAATCATTTGTTTCTTAAGTAACATATGAAATGGAGCGAATTCAAAACTGTGATACTATGTGACAATTATTTCAAATATTGAACTGAACTAGATACGTTTTACTCCAAATAAAATATTTTACAATTTCTATAAAAATAAATTCATTTTTCCTTAAACATATATTGAATTTTTTAAAATCATAGAAATACATAATATGGAGACGGAATAATTTATCTTTTGTAAAAATCTAAGATATTCTAAAATTTTACTAATTGAAACATGAGTATATATTTCAATAAAAAATAAAATTGACATTGTTGCAAAAATATGAATTAATTATTAATAAGAATTGATGTTATATTCCTTTTTAATTAAAAATTAAGGAATTTTTAATAATGTGTGCAATTAATAAAAATTGAAATAAACATATACATAATTTATATTTACTAAAAATTATAAATTATTAGTTGATTCATTAAAAATCATTAAATACTAAAACTAGTTTTCCTTTACAATTTTTGTAAGAGCTAAAACCATGCGGAGAAAACCTTTTTAATAATATAAATTTCCAAGAGATGTAGGAGGCTCCACTGAAATTTTCCCAAAGACAATTTTTAATATAATAATGAGTTTCTCAAACATTGGCATTTCTGTTTTTTGGTTAATACTTGATTTTCTTAAATGTCATACATCAAATGCAAAAGGGAAACATTTTTACTTCTTAACTATTTATAAAAACTAATTTAAAGGAAAGGAAAAAAAAAAACCACAATGACTTAATCCTATGTATCTATTAAAATAAGTATATCTATTAAAAAATGCGCATCATAAAGATATTTTCTAAGCGTTCACTATGATTATTATTAATTTATTTCTTTTATTATCAGTAAACTGTCATGTTTTTCTCTGTAATACTGTGATTCTTTCATGAAAAACTTTTTTTAAAGCAAATTCCGGCCTATTTTAAGTATAGAAGCATAAAGAAAAATCTTTTTACGAAAAAGATAATTGAAAATGAGTTATCAGTCGCTTGATAATTGATTGGGTTATTGATTTTCAAAATAAGTCATTAATAATTGAATTGATTTTAATGAAATTAAAATGCTTATATTATTTTTTTAATCTTTTCCCTCTTACATTACTTTGCTTTAAGTGTATTTAAGATTAAAATGAAATTTTATTTTAACGCTGATGATCACAAAATGCTATAACGACGGTGTGTGCAAAAATTAAGTAAATAAACAAAATTTTTACGTTAAGCTGATTTGTTATTTGTTATTTTCTTAATTTTACGAAAACATTTGCGTAATTTGCTTTGATGAAATTTCTGCATCTCATCTCGCAAGGTACACAAAATATCTGAAATTTTTTTTCTTTTTTTTTTTTTCTGACATAATGCATTTTTTTGTATATTATTTGCCTTCTAATAATCATTCACATTATAGTGAAATATACTATTTAATTATAATTGTAATTAATAGTGAAAACTATTACAGGACATGTAATTGTTCAATTTAAGTGATTAAAAACTCTTCATTTAATCACCTATCTATGAAACGAAAACAAACTCTTAAGTGGAAACAAAACGTCTGTAATAATTTTAATTAGTAAAAAATCATAAAATACAGCCTCCCCAAATAACCCACAAGCAAATAATGGAGGAAGGACAGTTTTTAGAGTTAACCGATACGCATTTGCGTGTTGTATTGGAGAAAATCCGGAAAACTTCCACAAGGCAGTGTGACTATCGATGCGAGACGTGGCCCCGTAAGAAACCCTTGACTCTCATGGAGGGAGGGAAAGATTTCCCTCTTCCATGGGACCTCGTGGCTTCTTGGCCAACCTTGTATCAACCTCTTCCATTTAAAATAAAGCGCAAGTAACGACTTAAATATATTTCTATAATAAATTAGCGGACATTTTTTTTGGAATGTGTATAAAAGTTATTTAAATTTTGCAAGCAGAATCGAAAATGAAGTCAAGTGAAAAATAAACCAGACTTTTCTGTTAAAGATATTGTTTTTCTCATCCCACTTGGAAGACAACAACATCTGGACCAAAAACCCATGTTAGTCCCATGGAAAGAAGGGCAGCTTCTGTTGTTATGGAACACTTGTATGTGGAAGTTTTTGTGCGGGCCAGAGTTGTCAGCCCTACGCTCTTCAGTCATTTTAGACCCGGACATATGGTTTGAAGTGGATTCTGATCCACTACAAACATCCATAGCACGGCCGGGACTAGAACCCGAAACCTGTAGCACCGAGCACCACAGCGCTAGTCACTCTGCCATTCAAGCTCCAGCTTGGCTGAAGCAATCATTAAGAAAAAAACATGAACGTGTCATAATCCAAGAGCATTCATGTTTTAAAAAAACTTTAACTTTAAAAGTGAAAGGGGATGCATTTGGAAGGATTCTGGGAAGTGCGTCCGCATTTCGTTCCGGTTAACCTGCGGAGGTAACCTTGTGTTTCATCGCCTGATTTAGAAACGGAACAGTTTTTCTTTCGCTACATTTTTAGCATTACAAAGAATATCATTCGATCTCGAATTAATAAAATAAGCATTGTTGTGCTTCCTTGAATTATTTTTTACCTTTTGATGTATGCAGCTCTATTGTATGGAAAGGTAAATAACCATTTTAAAATGGACGAACCGATTACTAGGGGTGCTAGTCAGGTACTATGCTATGCTATACGTGGTACAATGCAATTTTGAAAGAAGGAAGTTCAATAGTAATTGTGGAAATTTCATATATTTTTTTCTTTTCGTAATATGTGATTTTAAATTTTAACTATTAAAAATTAAAATAATTTATATAGTTACTAATATCCCTCCGAAATTACCTTTGGACCTCTTTTACGCCGCTCTGTTTCAATTCCACGCGATGTTTAAATAAGCAAATATAGTGAACAAAAGAAATCTTACCACAAAAAAAATGCGTTTTTTTTTTTCTTTCTATTATAAATTTAAATTTTATTATTTTAATTAAATTATTATTTTAAATGTCAAATAAAATAGTTTTTTTTTGTCTTTATAGGTTTTTTGTATTTTTAAGGGTCTGATGGCCGAGTGACTAGCGCTCTGGCGTTGGGTAACAAAGATCAAATGTTCGGAGTCCCGGCGGTGCCAGAGATGTTGTAGTGGTTCGGAATCCGTTTTAAGCCGGATTCCGGTCTAATATGACTGTTGGCCGTATGTCTGACACACCTACTCCGTAATAAAAAGAAAAAAGCATCAACTGCCTAGACATATGACAGCGAGCAGACGTTCTTGGTGCACCATGGGGCTGTTGCGCCCCTCATGATGAAAATGGTATTTTTAAACAAATTAACTGAACTTGTAAAGTGAATTAATACCTTTGTTATTCAAAGAATCCTAAATGCCTGCTATTATATTTTTAACTAGGGATATTAAAAACTATATTCCTCGGAACTCTTGGGTTTGCGCACAATTTTTCCCAGAGTTCCCCAAATTGTCCATTACATTATATTATACCAACTTTTTCATTATATTACTACTACTACTACTAGCACATCACACTACATCATTGTGCGTAGAGTTGAGTTGCCCGTTTACAAGTTGGGCATGATATGAGTGAGACGACTGATTAGGCTCTGTGGTCATGTGAAACCGGGAGAATGGCTTAAAGTGGATTCCGAACCACTGCAAACATCCATGGCACCGCCGGGACTCGAACTGAAGCCTGTGGCACCAAGCATTGATTTATATCAGTCTAATAAATGAAATGAAATTGATTGCGAAGAAATCTAATTAAGCAAGGGGTTCTTTTCATGAACAGGGTTGATGACCAACTTCACTTATGGGATCCGAACAAGACATGAGCATCCGGTTTGAGCTTCAAAAATTGTTAAATAGGAGCAAAGTTATTTTTTATTTTAGAGTTATCATTGTGGTTGTTGTTTACAAAAATTTAGTTAATCTGAAAATTATGTATCATTAAATATATGTATGAATAAAAATGTATAAATAAAAACCTAAATGCCTGTTGTTCACAACTAATGTAAGGGAAAAAATATTTCCAACTAATATTGGAACCAAAATACACTATTAGACTGCACTCTGACAGCAGACTGATGGCCGAGTGGCTAGCACTCGGTTCCACAAGTCTCTATTTCGAGTCCCGGCGGTGCCATGGATGTTTGCAGTGGTTCGGAATCCCCCCTTTAAACTGTAGGTCCCGGTATAATAGGATCGTGGGAGTAGTGTCATGTAGTGAGAGTAGTGTGATTAGCGGCCGTAGCCTATCCTCAGGCTGCACATGCCCCCTGGGTCCTGTTAGATGAGTCACAGGGAGCTGCCCTTGCTTATGCCCTAATGATAACTCTGTATTGGCAGCTGCATTAGAGCAATTACAACATGCATAAAATTCCCATTCATAAAAAGAATATATCGAATAATTTTCAAAAACTAAAAGAGATTTACTTATAATATATAGACATAAATAATTCATTTAGCAGATTTTAATTTTTTATTGTATTCAGTTTTTAGAATTATCAATTTTTATTTCGTTCTCCAAACTGAAAATTTCTTTCACAGAACTGTCTGTTTTTCAGATGGATTTGCTTAATTTATTAAATGTTTTAATTAAATTGATGGATTCAATCAACTTATATCCACTTAATTGACGGATAACCTTCCTTAGTCACTTTTTACGTTTAATTTTATACTATAAAGCAAATTTATATTCATAATAAGTGATTTCTTTGTGCAACCTCACTTATTACGTACTAATCTACGTAGCTACATAACAAAACAAAAAAATCATAATTGCCAATATTTTTCCATATAAAATATGTTCCTGCAATATTTTGCTATTTTAACATTGGGAAATATAACATTGCCCCTTTGACAGAGTACGTGCAAAAGTTATGTTCTTCTATTTTAATAGTATTATTCTGAATTCAATGTATGATATTCATGCAATATTTTGACAATTTAAATTTTGTGTCACTAATCCATGTAACTAGATTATCAAATTAATCAAAATATCCTTTTATAGGGATGAGTAGGTTTTGTTGCTGGAGATTGTTTTCGATTTCGAAGTAAATCTAATACTAATTTTACAATATTAGTTCGAGGTAAATGTTTTCCTTTATAAACTATTTCTCCATCAGGTGTCCATGATAATACGGAAGGCTTCTCTTTATAAAATCCAAAATATTCCTTGCAGTATTCAAGTATCGAACAGGAGCAGCTTTTAAAATTTTGGTTGTAATGGAATCTTCTTTTTCAGAATCAGATTTCACGTCTTCATCATTTTCTGAACTTCTTCTGTTCGTTCTTGTCGGGGATGATGTATTTTAACAAATTTTTGTAAAACTTGTAGATTTTTGTGAAACTCATTCCGATGTTGCCACCGGTGGAAAATTTTTAGGCTTACCTACCAAAAACACCCTCCTCTAACACGATGACTCTTCATCACTTCCAGTTACGCGCTTCTCTGATGGCGTCACTTCCGTCCCGTGGAAACCTACTCCTACTACTACTTTGCATTTTATATGCATGTTACATGCCATTCATTTCTGAAACTTCGTTATAGAAAAACATTTTAACTACTAAATATAATATGTTTCAAATGTTACCCGTTTTTCGTCCAGAACTCTACTGTCCTCGAGATCTTCCTGCCGAGAGCCAATAAGGAAGTGCCCTTCGTCATCGAGGCCGAGATCGAGGGTCTGAACTTGTCCAACAACAAGATCCAGTCTTTTGGAAGAGGCTCCTTTTTCTCGATCACAGTCTTATACGTAAGCTTCCCCGTCTTCCTGCTCGAGTCCTTGGAGTTCCGGACGAGGGTTACGCTGTCCAACAATCCCTGGGCCTGCGACTGCGCCGCACTTGACTTTAAGAAATGGCTCGTCTCGAAATCAATCCTAGTGAGTATCAAAACTGTTTATTTCCTTTTATAAGTGAAGCACTCCGTACTTACTTTGAACGTTCAACTCAACGTTATAACTCAATTATAGTATTGTTAAAATTATTTTGAAATTTATTGTTATGGGCCAAATGTGGGAATAATAATGTTAGATATGGATATAAAATAATAAAATAAAAGACATTCTAAAAACGTTAAGAAATGGAAATGAATCTTTCAATGAAGCCTCGTAAAGCCACGTGTCTTCTAAGTGTGGCTGTAAAATTGCTTCTTCTTCGCGAATAAATCGTTTCTTTTCTGTCGTGTTCTAAGGTGCTGGACATGAATAAGGCCCGATGCGGACCTGACATGCCAAACAACCCAGGGCTGGCCGAGCGTGCCATCTTGTTGCTGCCTGATCGGGGAACTCTGCCCGGACAACACAGGCCGCTACATCTCCATGGGTTTCGGCGTTGCCAGTAAGTTCTGCGCATGTGCAATTCTATCCCTGAATTAGTTCTTTCACGATAATGGAATTAACGGAAAATTATTTCAGTTTGCTTCATTATATAATGCACTAATATGTTTCAAGAATTCATTTCTCAATAACAAATTTGCTTGTTCAGATTTACTTTTTTTCTTTCACTAAATGTATATTTCAAACCACAAAAACCTGAGTCCCAATGCCAGGATCTTTAACTCGCTGTAGATGGCAGATGTATAGCAGATTCATAGTTGTGCAGGATGCATTATGGGATCCTATTTTTACCGCATAGTATAATAGCACCACGAGGTTTTAATGCACTCGTGAGATGAAACCGATAAAATTTTTCTTCCGCTTGTACAGGTCTCCTGGGTGTACTCAAACGAGCAAAGAGTGGAACATTTTAAATCTTTAATACAATTATGAGGAGTGTTTAAATAAATACACAACAGTAAATCTGGAAAATTAACCATTCTGCTTGTGAATTTGTTGCGTTGGACTGATATTTCAATTGCTTTTTGGCAAAACACTTCACCCACCACTCATACTACAATTTTGAACGATAAATCTCCATCTATCTCATCTTGTCCAACTTTTTAACCAAGCGAAAGAACTTCTGGCCTGTGGATTTATCGTACCAGTTCCCCAGTCTAGATTCGAGGTCCAACTCATGGCCCAATCGCATCGGTTGCAGCGGGGATTGAGGTTTGAAACCGCTGGTGATATTGTTGTAGTGACTACAACAATACCACCAGCGGTTTCACAAAAGAGGAGGCTCGATGGTGATTGTGCCAACTTGCGAAGAGCTTCTCGTATCGCAGTCAGGCTGCCTTATGGGAGATTGCCGAGATTTCACCTACACAGCAAACAAATTTGGGGCCTCACATTTGCACGGTGCTGCTCGTGATTTACATGAACACCACTCTCACCTTTTTAACTAATAGGGCGAGGGAGATGCATACCTCTAAGTCTGGGGATGTGGTATTGAGAAAACCTTGGGTTTTTTTTTTTTATCTTTCCTATTTCTCTTTGAATTGAAAGCTGTTCACCAAGTATCTTCGGCCCCACGCCTTCTGCCACCTCTGCTCTCATAGAGTAAAAGTAGAGCACACACCCCTGTTCTAAAGGAATGGAGAGTTAGGGGCGAACATCTCCCGCCATTTTCGTACCGGATTTGGCGCTGTATCGCCCCTTGGCTTCTTTCCTTTGAGCTCAGATATATTCAGAAATCGCTACTGAGTGTTTGTTTAGAAAAATACGAAACTTTTCACGAAGCGATGCTGAACATTCGCAGAGAAACAAAAGTTCATATAAATGAATATTTTATTTTTAACAAACATTTGGCGGGAAAACATTACACAAGAAAATTATTAATTGTATATAAATACCAAACATTTAGAAAAATTAAATTTATATTTATTTAGAGCTAAAAATGAATCTTTTTTTTTTTTAAATCGTTATATGATAGTAGACATTTTTCTCTCTTCGCAGTGAGGGCACAATCTTGTAATAACAGAGAAGAGAGTCGCCAAACATCGCCAAGTATTCATCGCGCATGTTAAGCTACAAAGTGAAAGTCGCGTGAGAAATATGTTTGTCTCAAACTGGCAACCCTGATGCGGTATCTATTATATTGAAACTCTACGCTTGCTTAGGGCGAACATTTTCTAACTTTCTTTTGAACCTCCATTTGGTGGATTTAAAAAAACAATCGATCCATGTGCCTTGTTTTGATAAAAAAAATAAAAATAAAAACTTATTTCTAATGCTTATTCGCTGTTCCGTGTATCCCGCCTTCTTTTCTGTGTATCTTTCCATTACTGTCTGAACAGCAACAGCGAGGATGTTTCTGATTTGGAGGATATGCTTGAATAAACTGAGAACTTTGATTTTCACTACCAGCCTTAATGCGACATCAATGTACTCAATATCGAAATACGTTTCACACCCTTAATGAAACATTTTAGCAAGTTACTTCACCAACAGGGTTCTTGAATTCAATAAAATAAGAGTTTATCTTAAATTCAATATTTTTAGTTTTATCTTCTTTAGAGTACTGCTGCTTGTCAAGTTTAGTGAATCTCTTGAATCTGGCTCAGTTTCGAAAGTAAACGGTGACAGTTACAGAAGCTATCACTCTTTTAAAAATATTTCGGGAATTCGCAGACAACCGCTTACGTTGCTTTTTTAAATTACTTAACAACCAATGAAAATCAATGATTGTAGAGGTGTAACTGCGAAAGAGATCAGAGAACAAAGTGAAAGTTAGTTAGTTGTTGATGACCGATTTTTCTAGAAATTGCTTGAATTAACCGAGCACCACGAGATAAGTACTAATTTAACCTGAGAAAGTCAAGAAAAACAACGCTTTGAGCATCTTTAACACGCTATTTCAATTGCAGATAAAGCAGTTCAGGTTTTGCTTTCGTGCAGTTGATGTTGCCTGTGGTATTTTCGTGTTTGCATTTGACCCGCACGTCTGTTGCTGTTTCCTTTGCATACGTTCCTAGCTTTTGAGTTGGAGTTTTGGTATAACAATTTTGGAAATAACTTCGATTAAAATCCCGTCCAAATTTCGTTGGATTATTTAAAAGAAAGTTAACTATCAGAATTAACTATCAATCTTTCTCTAAACTGCTGCAAGCAACTCGAAGAGTACTAGTTTTTCTTCCGTGTTGATGAAGTTTCGAATTGACGTGGACTGGGTTACGAAACCGATCGTAAATTCATTTTTCTTCCCAGGGTTTGCTGTTGGCGGTGGCCGGTGGAATAATCGCCTGGACGCGGTACAAGATGAATGTGAAGGTGTGGCTCTACTCACACGGAGTGACCTGAGTCAAGGGAAGGACATCGACAGGGACAAGGAATTCGACGCCTTCATCTCCTTCAGCTACAAAGATCAAGACCTCGTCATTCAGGAGCTAATCGAGGGTGAGTGCTTCGCTCGCTCCTCCCAGCTGAGGTACGACAGATTTGAGGACAGGTATTTCTGAAGCAAAGTAACTGAATCGAAATGATCAATGTGCAGTTTGGTCTAGAATAGGCTTTGACAATTTGGTTGTAATGTATTTTGGCTCTAATGTAATAATGTAAATTGGAAAAATTTTTTTGTTGGTATCTTTGTAAGATTCTGCTATGGACATTATCATTTCTCGTATTAATATTACAAACTAAAATGATAATTTATTTATTAGTATATTGTAATTTTACATCGTTTGATATAAATTAGTATGAAGGAATTTCTTTGTAGAAAGTGTGCTGATGAGGCATGACGTAATTGAGATGTCACACAAATCGGAATATAAATGAAAGTGATTTTAAACGTGTTCGCCAGGATTTGCTGGTGTTTTTTCTTTGCATTCTTCATACTTGTGATTTTTAATTTTGTAAAAGTGAGCAAGTTGTCACACAAATGCTGTGTTATGATTTGAATAAAATAAAGTTTTTTTTCAACGTATTGCCTTTCGTTTGAAAATTACATATTGTTTTATTCCCTGCAGCGAAAATCTTCTAAGAGTTTCCAGGTCTGAGCTCGTTTTCTTTCTTTTGCAGTGATCGAAGAAAAGGACCCGGATATCAGGCTGTGCCTTCACTACAAACACTTCCTCCCGGGTGAATTCATACAAAGGAACATCATGAGGGCTTGGAGTGCTCCAAGAGAACAGTCCTCGTGCTCTCTCTGTAAGTCTCTTATCTTACAGCGGACGACACAATTACCAATGTAGTTAGATTCATATATTCATTGTATCTGTTTTGCTGCTGCGAGGCTAATATCTTCTCAGGACAGTAATGTACTGAGATTTGTGAGAACACAAATACAGTATATTACTGTCCTGAGAAAAATACACATTGTACATACATTGTATGAAAAAATACACAGGAAATTATTTTCAAATTCTGGTTCATAAAAAATTGTAATATTAAATTACTGCTAAACATCACTGACCTTGAGATTCAAAGGTCGATTTTTATATTACATGCTCAATAATTGCTAATTCGTGCTCTTTTAATTACATACTCGATTTTTATATTATTTTTATATTATTATCGTACTACATGCTCAACCATGCTAAGAGTGGGCAGAAAAAAAGTTGAAATGTGTGATTGTCCAAATTCATGCGGACCTGCATGGAATGAGCTATTTTCTGTTATATTTTACAACAGGAATTGTCAATTTAATACTGCGGGTCAAAAGTGGAATACCATAAATAATATAAAGCATAAAACTCATATTTATCTTGCAAGTAAGATACAAAATATGAAATGCATGAATAAAACTGCAACTCCATTTGACAAGCGGACGAATTAAATTAAAAACTGTTTTATGTTTATCGTACTACATGAACTGCACTAGCATAAGAATGAGAATTCTATGCATACTGAAGATTTTTAACTGCGACCAACTAAAATTAATTTTCAACTGTCGAATGGATTTTTAACAGTGAGATTATTATGATCGGATTATTCCCCATTATTACACCTCAAGAAATCTTTTCTTAAAACAACAAACGGGAATGGGAAACAATAAACTCACAATCTAAAAAATATAACAAATTAAATATCATTTAAAAATTAAAAAGAAGTAACCCAGTGCAATATGTATAAAATATAAAGAAAAGCAGCAATGGTGTAAAGTAATTTTCTTTCATTCTTTCACAAGTAATCGGATTATGATGAAATGAATCCTGTCCCTCCGATGCTGATAAACGGGGTTCTTTTTTCAGGGAATTTTCTTTGAAAGCGAGTGGTGCCTTCTGGAGTTCAACGCGGCCCACGGTCAGGCCCTGAAAGATCAAGTTCCGCGCATCATCGTCATCAAGCTGCCCGATCTGCCCAAGGACGATGAGCTGCCCAAGGAGATCCAGCTCTATCTGAACAGCACCACCTACCTCACTTGGGGCGAGAAGCACTTCTGGAACAAGTTGCTCTACATACTCCCCAGGTCGCAGTCCGTCCAGAAACCCAAATCCCGAGACGAAGCCAGACATCAAATCCCCATGAGAGACTTCTCCGCTTGAAAGTATTTTTCCACATCTCCGAATGTGTCCATTATCATGCTCCTCATTGAAAAAGGCATTTGCTTCTTCACATGCTGTTGTGTTCTTACGGTTCCTCCATTTTTTTTTTTTTTTTCTTTTTTTTTTTTTTAAGCGATTACAAAAAAATTTATCTTATATTAGTTTCTAATATCATAAATTTATTTTCTGACATATACAAATGTGATTGCCTATATTTTCTAAACGATGGACCAAAAATTTCTCGTCAGATTTTTTGTATCCAATGTTGAATGTTCTTATCAACGTATAAACAAACCTCACTCCAGATTTTGTCCTGTATTGTTTGGCCTGCCATTCTGTGAAGGCAGATTTTCTTGAATGCGATAATCTTTTTGGAGCTGAGTTTTCAAAACAAAGTCACTCCATTACAGAAAATACGAATTCACAAACTTCAAGAACCATAAGTGGTGAATGGCACATTGTTAAAATTCTATATCATAAATGACATGCAGATAGCAAACTGTTTACCATAAATCTGATGATTTACGCATATAAACTTTTTTCGCGCGATTTTGTGTTTTTTTACTTGTCTTATATTATAGTGTTCTTTAATAACTTCTCTGTTAATTTGATGTAGTCACTTTACAAGACATAAATTGTTTGCAAGGTAATTGAAAGTCAACTTCATTGAAATGGAAAGAAATTTAATTAATGTTTTGAAATTTTTTCAAAAACATTCATTAAATATTACTTACTTTTATATATAATATACTTATTCTTATACTTATAATATACTTATTTCAATTGATGTTAATATAGATTATTATAAATATTAAGACAATTATAGATACTTTTTAATTTTCTTATATATAATGCATATCTTTATTCTTCAATTATAGAATAATTTTTTTAGGACTACTTATAAGTAAATGTAAGAAAATAAATTTCTTTCAACTTAAATGAAATTGACTTTCAGTTTCCCTGAAAATATATTTATATACATAATACATTGTGTAATATATTATTGTCTAAAGACATCATTGTTATTTCTCTTTAAAGCTTAACGACTCTCATAGGTTGTTTGAACCTTGGGTGGAAAACATCTTATTAGTCTCTAGATTTTTGCTAAAAGAGACTACGAACTACAATTAAAAACTTTAAGAAAGAACAACATTTTTGATTTTCTATTACATTTCAATTTGAAAAAAAATGTATGACTTTTATTGTAATAAAACAGTTTTTGATATTGTACATATGAATCATGCTATTTTATTTCATTGCTAATTTTGGACCAAAGATTTATAAATTAGTATTAATGAATTCCTTTCATATGAAGTCAACAAGTTTGCTTTTCCAAATCAAACATTAAATTAAATCCACGGAAAATAAAAAAAGAAATGAGTGAAAGCATTTGATATACAAAAAAAAGTAATATTTAGTTCTCAGTAATTTGTTGTTAAGTAAACCGAATGAATCTGTAAAAAATTCACACTTTTCCGACTTTGTTGCTTTTAAGTGACAAAACAATGAAATTAGTAACGTGACAAAATTGTGTCACTGGCTATTTCTAAAAATTCACGTTAATAAATTGATTCAGTTATAACAGATGAAATGCGAACATCACGCTGGTTTTATCCGATGCAATTGAATAACCAACATCAAAGCCGCTCCCCATCATTGAGCTATTTTGTACAAAAATCCTTCGAGTTCGAGCACTCCTTCAAAAGCACCTTCTTTCACCCTCTGTGTCTGGAAGCCGATCCACAATAAGTCCACTGAGGAATCCTTTTGGGCAGAACAGTGTTGCCAGACGAAGTGCCATCGAAAGTTGTATTCACCTGGAATACAGAACCATTCGACAAGATGTGGTCAAGATGTGGCTTCGAAATCACTCGCATTCTGGCAAAGCCAGTACGACGACTTTCAAGTACTTCTCACTGCATTTGCATTCCGGCAGCAGTTGTTGGCACTTTCTTTTGGAAAGAACTGCTTCACCACAGTTCCGGAAGGTTCGAAAAACAGATTGGACATTACGTGACAAACGCACACAGTCATTATCACTGTGAATATTGATATAATCAGATGTGCAGGCAAAACTTGCGTATTCAGATAAAGGGAACCCTGCAGTTTATGTTTGAGTTTTATCATATTTCGAAATATTTCCTACGTCAATCCCAAGTTGCACAAAGAATTAATCTCCATGAAGAAATTATTGATTACAATTTTCCTGTAATGTTATTTTTTGGTTAATTATATAATAGAAAATCCATGCAAAAAAAATTTTTAATCTTTTTTTTAATTAGAAACTTAAAAGCTATACAAATCATAAACTAAGAAATAAATTACTTCAAATAAAATTCAGGAAATTAATTAATTATCTTTTTAAACTTATTTTTAAATTAATTATTCAAGAACAATCTCAATATGCTATCTAAACACTCTATTATTTTCGGTGGAGCACTTCCTAAATCGTCGTCTTGCAGAAATACTTAAAAAAGTTTGTTCCTAAATGAAAATTGTAATATTATACAAAAATATGTACGGCAGCACTGAATTACTTAGTTCAACAGAACTGCGTTTAACTAGTATTTGGAAAATGGCGGAAATTTTGTACTTCCATAATCACTATCAGAGACAATTGGTTATCGAATCTGATCTTCCATTTAAAAACTAATTCCAAACTTTGTTATAATTCTTCAACATTCGAAATCCTTGAGGGGCATTTCCCGTCAATGTGATGTCCCAAGGAAGTGGAGGAATGGAAGGAAATAGCAGTGTGCTGACTAACAATGGAAATTAGCGAGTAAAAAATTTTGCATCATAAACAGGGTATTGTAAACAGTTATGTTACTCAATAATTTGCATTGCAATTTCAAGATGTATACAATTCATTAGAAGCAGAAATGAACATTTTTATCTTGAAGAAAAATTATTTTGATTATTTAATCCGTAAGATAATATTTTGTAAATATTCAACATGTATTGCGCACCAAATAGTTTGAAGCTACGCTACAGTGATTTGGGAAGAAAAGTAAACATCATCATACATGTTCGCATGAATTCTCACTAAACATGGACAAATGGATACTGTTATCCTTTAGCAGTATAGGCGCAGCCATAATTTATAACAAAATAGGCAACCATTGCTAAAAAATATTGCATGCAATTCAGAAGTTCGAATGCATGCAAAGTTCGACTGTAGTACTGTATGACATTTTTCAGTATCGAAAAAGTTCGTCAGTGTGATATTTCCAGAATTTTTCTTTTTAATGAATGTCCATTTCTGTTGTTTTCCAATTTTTTAATTCCTATTTTTTTTTTCGCAGGAGCTTTCTGGAGAGCGAGTGGTGCATGTTTCAATTCAAATTTGCCCACATAGAAACTCAAGGACCACGTGAACCGCATCATCATCATCAAAATGGGTGACCTTCCCAAGGACGAAGATCTGCCCTAAGATATCCAGGTGTATCTGAAGAACACCACCTAACTCACGAGGGGAACAAGTACTTTTGGGACACCCTACTCTACGCACTTCCCAGATCTTAGCACTCTCCCTAATCACCTCAAACTCCAT
This sequence comes from Caerostris extrusa, assembly GCA_021605095.1. NCBI lineage: Eukaryota > Metazoa > Arthropoda > Arachnida > Araneae > Araneidae > Caerostris > Caerostris extrusa. Next base: position 7,300 of record BPLR01004478.1, on the reverse strand, counting down.
CATCTTCAAAGCAAATCCCACTTCTTTAAGAAGGAACCTGCATGCTTTCAATTGTTTGTCATTTTTAGCAACTACTTTCTTTATTGATCATATTTAATTTCCTCTTGATGGATGAAAACTGTTGCAAAGATTCTTTGTATAACGAAGAGACTTTCTCCAGACGTTTTGTGATGTATTCATTTTTCTCCTTAAATTTCTGGACATTTTGTGCAATACCAAAATACTGCAATGCAGATACACATGAAATATCGACAAGGCCATTCTTTGAACTTCTCTGCATTAAGGAAGGCAATGACTTCATGAACGAATGTTGCAATGCCAACATTTATTCCTTCATTGCCTCTCCTTTCTAAAGAATTATTCAATTCCTTCTATTAGCTCACACTCTCCCTGTATACATCTTGTAATCAAAATATTTATTCGTTAATAAAATATTTTTTATTTAAGTATTTTATTTAATTAATAAATTGTTCATTTTTTTTTTTTTTTTTTTATATTTAAGTTGCATGTATCTACCAATAGATGGCGCCAGATGTAAGAGGAAAATTTCAACTTCATTTGTAAAGGAAGTTTTTTGCAATAGAGTGAAAAAAAAAAAAAGTAGGAATTGACTTTAATTTTTTTTTTTTTTTTTTATATTACTTGTTTTTCGTTAAGAGCCTGAAATTTTGTTGTATTTCTTTCAAAGTTTTGTTATTTTTTTTCGAATATATATATAAAGACCACAATGACATTTTATGAAGAAATGATGTCAGAGAATCAGTTTATATATATATATATATATTATATTTTATTTCTTTGGGCAAAGTATACTCGTACACATTATCAGACTCAGATGGGGCTTGTACACATTATCAGACATACTTCAAGAATTTGTGAGATATTTTTATGAAAATTAGAAAGTTTTCTTATGACTCATTTTTTTTACATCATGACTTACATCGGAGATTTTCCACAGTTGCTTAAATTAAATATTCATGTAAGTTTACCATATAAATTGTTAAGAAACAAAATAAATTTTTTTTAATAATTATTTTTGCTCCATTTTTTTAAAGTTTGGTAAAGAATGTTCAGAAGTGCGCACGTGTGCAATTATTATACAAAAGTAGCCCTGATATAAAAAAAAGTTGTGGTGATTAGTGAAATTAAATTTATATAGGATTTAATTTATGTGAAATATGTAGATTTCCCAATAATATACTACTGGCCATTAAAATTGCTACACCAGGAAGAAATGCAGATAACAAAGTGATATTTATTGGACAAAATATATTATGCTGAAAATAGCAAGTGATTATATTTTCAAGAAATTTGGGTGGCATAGATCCAGGGAAATAAGTACCCATAACAACATCTCTGGCAGTAATATCAACAATTATACGCCTGGCATTGAGTCAAACAGAGATTGGATGGCATGCACAGGTACAGATGCCCATGCCCATGCAGCTTCAACACGATGCCACAGATCATCAACCGTAGTGACTGGCGTATGGTGACGAACCAATCGCTCGGCAACCATGGAACAGACGTTTTCTATTGGCGAAAGATCTGGTGAACATGCAGGCCAGGGCAACAGCCGAACATTTTCCGTATGAAGGAAAGTCCGTACGTGCATTATCCTGCTGAATGCTGCTTATCATGCGGTCGTGCATTATCTTGCTGAAACGTAGGGTTCGCAGGGCTCGAATAAAGGGTAGAGCCACGGGTCGTAACACACCAGAAATGTAACGTGCCCCCTGTTCAAAGTGCCGTCTATGCTAACAAGAGGTGATCGAGACGTGTATCCAACAGCACCCCATACCATCATGCCAATTGATGGGCCGGTATGACGATGACGAATACAAGCTGAAAAATGTGCGGTCAGCACGATGCCGCCAAACACGGATGCGACCATCTTGATGCTGTAAACAGAACCTGATTCATCTGAAAATGACGTCTCGCCATTCATGCGCCCAGGTTCATCGTTGATCACACTATTGGTGACTCTCCTGTCTGTGATGCAGCTTCAAAAAGGGTAGCCGCAGCCATGGTCTCAGAGCTGAGAGCCCATGCTGCTGCAAACGTCGTCGAACTGCTAGTGCAGACACTTGTTGTCTTGCAAACGACCCCAATTCTTGACTGAGGGCTCGTGACGTGGCTGCACGAACCATTAAGGCCATGCGGGTAACATGCCTGTCTTCTCGGCTGCTAGTGATAGGGTGGTCGTTGAGATCCAGCGCGGCGTTCCGTATTACCGTCCTGAACCCATCGATTCCATATTCTGCTAACAGTCATTAGATATCGACCTACGCGAGCAGCAATAATGCCATACGATAAACCGCAAACCCGGTACGCAACAATTCGACCTTTATCAAAGTCAGAAACGTGCTGGTACGCATTTCTGCTTCCTATAAGAGGCATCCCAATAACTCTCACCAGGCAATAACTTTGAAATGCAATTTGTGTATGAGAAACCGGCTGAACAATTTCCTCTCTTTTAAACACAATGTAGGTGTCGCTACCGGCGCCTGCTTTGTCCGAATGCGCTGAAAAAAGCTAATCATTTGCATATCACAGCACCTTCTTCCTGTCGTTTAAATTTCACGTCTGTAGCACGTAGCCTTCTTGCTGTAGCAATTTTAATGACCAGTAGTGTATAATTTTGCCATCGCAATGATATATTTAGAAATAAAAGTTTAGAATAGAAATATATAGTTGATAAAATAATTTATCAAAATCATCTATATTCTTTTTAAGTGAAAAGCTCAAGTTATGTTTATCGTACAATCTGGAGTGTACATTTTCCATTTAGGTTACGTCCACTTCGATTTTTAATTTTTATACCAACTGTCTATGAATGCTGCGATAATTTTCTACATATAATTAAACTAGTTAAAAATTGAATTGTTCATTTTACGGATCAGATTTTTACAGCTAGCAACAATAAATTCCTAAAGATTAATTACAAATAGTTTTAAATCTCAAATTGATTGCAGGGATTTATGAACTCTTAAAATATCTATACACACACACATATATATATATATATATATAAATTGTTTAATGTAATTTTTTTTCATCTTATGAAGAAATTCTGATAAAATGCTTAACAGCCCAATTTTCGTAAAAATTAATCTCTGCAAAAACCATCATTTAGAATGCCAATTACTTAAGGATTTTTTGTAAAATTTAATACAGAAGGGAAATCATTCTGAAAACCCTTTAAAAATGGAGTAATACAAGAAAAGCATACAGAAATCCAGATATCAACTCTGTTTTCTTCTTCTTCTTCTTCTTCAACACCCCATGGTGGGCCAAGTCCGTCTGCCTACTGGCACATTCCGAAACAAGAGATGTTTTCTTTTCGGGGTAGGGTTGTCAACCCTACGCCCATTGCACTATAATCATACATTAGACCGGGACCAACTTTTTAAAGTGGATTTAGAATCACTACAAATATCCATGGCGCGGCCGGGAACTCTGCGGTTACCTACAGTAATTCAACAACTTTGCTTTGTTGGTGGTAGAAATCCTTCCTGTGTCCGGTGGTAGAAACTTCCCAAAATTGTAAAGATGACCTGCCAGAATGCCAGTGGGGAGATTATAAAGTAACAAATGACTCTTTGCTAGAATATATCCGGCCTCAAGACATTCCCTTAAAAATAGCATATGTAACACTGTAAGAAGGGAACATCACTTATCACATCAAGCTGTTCGGGAACTGTGTCCTGCCAAGAGGATTCCTTGAAAGTTCGAATTTACTAGTTGTCGACGACCCTCACTTGCAGGACTAGAAGAAGACGCCTTCGAGAAGGTCCTCCAGATTATTATTATTATTATTGTTTTATTTAATTACAGGCTAACAGGTGGGCTGTAAAGTCATTAGGCTGACACGTAGATGGCGCTACTAGTATGAAATCCATATAATTTTTAGTTAGCCCTAACCTTCAAAAGACACGTGTATACATTTGACAGCTGTTGCACTATTAGTATGGAGTTATAGCATTTTTAGTGTTCAGTCCACTCGGCTGACTGTCGATTGACTCCGGTGTGAAATGAGGGAGCCATGTTTCATCCATTGTCACATATCGACCCAAAATTCGGGTTTATTACGATTGAACAGCTCCAAACACTGCTTAGAATCATCCATTCGTTGTTGTTTTGGGTCGATGTGTGAGCTCGCGCGGCACCCACTTTGAGCAGAGCTTTCGCATATCCAATTATTCATTCACGATATGTCAATACGTTCTTTGATATCTTTAGGGTTTCAGCTATCTCAATCCACTTCACTTTACGGTTATCAGAAATTATTTTGTGGACTTTTTTGATCTTTCGTCGGTAACAGCCTGTGGAGCTCCACTGCGTGCATCGTCCTCGGTGCTCATTTCGCCTCGTTTAAATTCAGCAAACCACTTCTCTACGGTTGATTTTCTTGGTGCAAAGTCCGAGTAATGTTTATCAAAAAGCCAAGCCTTGGTTTCATTGTATTTTTTTTCGCCAAAAAAGCAATGCTTTATTAACACACGAAATTCCTTTTTATCCCTTTTTCAAACTAACAAAAGTTGCTTCACTAAAAATGCTATAACTCGCGTACTAATAGTTCAACAGCTGTCAAATTTATACACGTGTCTTTTGAGGGTTAGGTCTAACTAATAATGATATGGATTTCATACTATTAGTGACATCTATGTGTCGCCTACGAGCATATCAGCCCACTTTGTTATTTTATTACACGTTGCGTAATACATCCCAGGGGGGAAAGGCGTACTTTTTTCTGTTCCCTGATTTGATTCGCGTGATTCAGTGACAGAAATATCCTGTTCTATAATGTTCATCTCATGTTGCAATCTCTTCCTCACTAACAACAGTACTTGAAACATCTAATTCAACAGCATAAGGGAGGTCTTCAAATAAAGCTTCCATTTTCCTGAACACCAAGCCATTTCCCTCGCCATCTTGTAGAATATTATTACAAATAAAATTATTCAAAATTCACTTGTCAGTCGATAAATCCCAACATTAATATTTACACAAAGGAAAAGTCTTGGATAACTGGAAAGAATTGAGTGGAAAAACTCGCAAAGAGGCTGTTGCCAATTTTGATTGAGAACGGGACACGACTGCCTGGTCGGGGCAACGGGGAGTACCGGTTACGGGAGTTCAAAGGTGGTTTTAAGAACCACAATACCTCCACATCTTAAAGTAATTAAAATATTTGCATAAAAATGAAGTTGCTTTAAATTAAAGAATAGTAATTAATAAAATAAAACAATCTAAATTTAAGAAAAACATCTCTGCTTGAGAACAATTAAAGCAAGAGATCGGAAAAGGTAATCTATCGGCATAAATTAGGAGTCCGTTGTCGATGCCCAAAAATAAATGTTAAAAGTTAAAATTAAAATTTTAAGATAAAACAAAATAAAACAAAAAGAATTAAGATTAAATTAGCAAAGTACATTAAAATTAACAGATGAAATTAGAAAACGTAAAAAACATACAAATAAACTCTTTCAAATTATAGTTGACTGGCCAACAGATGGAGCCATCAGTCAGTTGGTTTACAATATTGGAAAACCCAACCGAAGTTAGCAAAATACATTTTTTATTTTAGTACTTATTTAAAATAGGAAGTACAACGGTATTATAAAATTTAAGATGAAAACCAGAGCAGTATTAAATTAGCTATTGAATTTAGTTAATTTATTTAGTCAAATTAAAAATATTAAAAATTAAAAGTTACTGACAAATTTAGAAAATTTTTTAAGAATTAAGCAGTAAAAGAGTAAAATAAAAGATTAAAAGTAAATCAGCCGGGAAGCTGTTAAATGGACCTATTTAGCTAAACATAAAAAGTAAACAAAACTATTAGGGAGGAATCTAAGAGTTGATAAAAATTAATGAACCATTAGATTAAAAACTTAAAAATTAAAATTTAAAAAGTCAGATAGCCATGTTCTAAAATGAAGGTGCACATCGAAGCAAATACTTAAAATTTAAATGCCAAAACTGCAGCTCAGATTCGCTTCTTGAAATGATCGGAGTGACGTGCAACAGCCACAGTGGTAGAATCAACTGCTGCTGCAGAACAAATTCCACAACGTTTCTTCAATGCTGGGGAAAGACCCCAGTGCGCACGAGATTGCTCTGGGTCTTTTTTGAGCTAGCCACACCTGGATGGTATATACAGGAATCTGTCTGATCGCTTCGTTTCGATCTGAGGGCATTTAGAGTTCGAAATTTTGAAAATATAGTCCATAATAGATCAATCGAGGTCTCTGTGGAGTTGCTTCCTTCTAACAAAACCACGGGGCGTTATCATCATGGCTATCTGTTTATTTTGAAAACTTGGAGCTGAGATTTGCGATTGAGGAGGACGCCCAAATAGGACATCCGCATAAGAGAATGGGTCGAAGGATAGACTTGTAGTGTAGAACCTTGTGTCTGATCAAGCGCCTGCTCTTTCGAGAAATAAGGTTTATTAGCTTAATCGCTAGCAAAAGCAGTTGCTTTCGCAACTACTTTGGTAAAATGGGTATTAAAAGATAATTTAGAGTCAAAATTAACCCCAGGTACTTGTACTCAGTAGCCCAGAGGACTGGCTGGCCGAAAAGGGGGGCATTCAAAAGAGAACCAAATGTTCTTTTTTTTGTGTGTTAGCGAGGAGGCACGCACTTTTGTAGGATTTACTTTGATCTTCCAGGTGATCAACCAACTTTCAAGCGAGGAATATAGTCATTTAGTAAAAAGCAACGACGGAGTTTTGGTTTTTGCGTTGTAGTAATTATAGCTGTGTCATCTGCGAACTTAGCCAGTTTGAAGCTTAAGTGAACTCTGGCTTAGGTATGTCGTTCACAGAGATTAGAAACAACTGGGACCGAGCAGGAACCCTGTGGTACCCCCGCTCCTGATTGGATGATCACTAGAACTGGTCCCCTCCCACTCGCACTCTGAAATTACGCAAAGTGAGGTACGAGTGAATAAATCAAAAAGCGAGAAATCAAGTCGTATGAGCTTGAGTAATAAGCCACAGCCAAATAAAATTATGAATGTGGCACGCGGTGGGCCAAAAATAGGATTGCGAAATCTGGATATGTGTTTCATGGGTGCAGAGAAAAATGAATAAGGCCCATCTACTTGTTTGCTCGGGTCTGGCCTCAAACTTACAATAGAATGTTGATTTGTGTACTCTTCATTGAAGTCACTGATTTCACTCATTAATTTCATGATCTGACGTAATGCAATTTGCTTACCATTTGTAGTCTTCTGGTCGTTTTTGTAAAAATGTTCAGTGTTTTTTCCCGTAAAGCCCTTGTAAATTACT